>JAYJMB010023826.1:0-39816 GCA_036873735.1 Pouteria campechiana
AAACGAAAGGAAAAAAAATGAAAAGTTTCCCTTTCTATTTAAATACAAAATAAGGAAAGAAAGCCCATTTTCTCTTTTTTCTACCCCATTTTAATTTAATTGAAATCATATTCATGGATCTACACCTAAGCCAACAATCATATATACCTATTACTCATCGTTGCTTATTATTTTCTATTTTATTACCCATAAAAGTGTTTGGGTTATTCCCAAATTAATTTTAATAAAAGTCTAGTATTACAAAATGACGTTCATAGATACTAAAAAAAAATGAATTACCAAAACTAATCAGTATTATAAGTGAAAAAGATAATATAGAGATAATTTCTTTTGAGGGTATAGAATGACGATTCAAAACTTGAACTAGTAGCTATGAGCCAAGCCTTTTTATAGATATTACAGGAAAACTATTTGAAATTATATATGTTTAGTTATGTGCATCTTTATACGTATGGAATTATGTCCCGCATAGCTTGATTTCCAGGTTTATCTCGAAGACTTTGAAGACGCATCCTTTACTCACAGAATTCTGATACAGTGTACTTCCAGCTAGAGAGGTATATGATGTTAAGAGTTTCTGTGAGAAAAAATAATGTATTTGAAAGATAACTCAAGGAAAGATGGGTGTACGAATATTCCAAAACGTTCGAATCTTTGAATTTTCGGTAGAGTTTAATCGTCTCTCACTTTCCTCACGGCCAAAGACTCCGAGACAGCGTCTTCATTGCTGCCCTCCAACTGCCGTACTTCCCTACTTACGCGGCACTGTCCTCGCCTCACATCTCCCTTCCAACCGGCCCCAGGTATCGTGCACGTGGCCACGTATAAGAAATCAATCGGCTATAAAATACTTTAAATAACTGTCAAAATTTAACAGATCTGAAATTACTTTTATATGATATAAAAATAAATGTTTTTATAACATTTTTGGGGCTGGGAAAAAGAAAAATTCGTCAGCGATCCAAATATAAAATTGAAAATCTCTAAAAGAGAGTAATTGATTTTTGCATTTTATGGACTACTAAATTGCAAAATCAATAGATTATCACCACTTTGAATAGATGCAAGTCCAATCTTTATGATTAATGGCTTTCCATATGGTTATTCAAGTATAAGAAATAATTATAAAAGTAACAAAAAATTATTATAGCTAGCAATTTTATCGAGTATTGGTGGGAGGTTTGAGATACAAATACATGCATTTGCTGCAGCTGATTTAATTTAAAAAAAGGAACCTACTTGCGGTCCAGCCATTGATTGGAAAACATGGAATGGAATGCGAGAAATAGAAGGTAGGTGGTGTGCTTGAGCATTCTCTGCACGTGAATGTAAAATTCCGGCTAATCACGTACAAGACTGGATCCGAATCTTCATTTTCTTGTAGTCAATTCACATCTGAAATTGGATTGGACGTACAACACTTTTAGATGCCACTCTTTTGTGTGAAATTCGTCTTTATTTAGCTCTAGGTCAAGGTAACCGATTTTTAATCTTTTTTTCTGAATTTGACTAATTTCATTGGTTTTATTTTCCAAGTTTTTTTTTCATATATATATTCATCGTTTTTATATTTATCTATCACAATAACTATATGATGTTTCGTTTACTAATGTCACCCATTTAACAACCACACTTTTTACTCCTTTTTATCTTCTATTATTATATTTTTAAAAAATTATCTATTTTATTCTATTTTCAGTCATTATCACATGTATTTTTTTTATTTACATTTTACTCGTTGTCCTTCCAAGGAAGAGCAAAAAAGGAGATCTGCGGGGCACGATTCGTCTCCTATGGCACATGGGCAGCTTTCCTTAATTTAAGACCATGGGTCCAGCGGCTGTGCAAGCAGTTGCAGAGTACACCTTGAATCACATGTAAATTCAAAGCACGGATCGGATGATATCGGTTACAATTAAAGCAAATAAAGTTAAAATACATAAGGGTTGACAATTAAAATTAAATGTAGTAATAATAACTAAAAAAAGAAAAAACTATTGTGATAAACATGCGTCGCATCAATCTCTTGTCCAGAAAAAGAACCGTGGGATGCTTTTTAAGGAATTGATTTGATATATAAGTAACTTTATTAATTTATTATTATTATTTATATTTATAATTATTATTTTCTATCTATTTTTGATCTATTGGCTTTTATTATTTACATCATCCAGTATTTTTCTTTCTTTTTATTATTTATCATGGTTTTGCCCTCTCCATGAAACTGACCAAAAGGTTGTTGGCACCGATTTGGATACGGACAAAAGACAGTGCTTTTGAGGCATATTGTGGGATGATATATGAAAGATGCCTCTTATTTGTTAAGGGGCCTCCGCAGCCATGGATGGTCCAAGCAAATGATTTTAAGGATGCGGACTGCTCGCTGTCATTGTCCTTCTTCCAGTGTAACTGGGCGGTTTGAACTGAGGTGCATGTGTTTTATTTTAACGTTTTAAAAGGCATGTAAAAGTTTCATAGCTACAAAAGGAATGCTTTCATATGGGCTCAATTACAAGTTACAAACCCTAAAGTCTCTACAAATCAGGATATTTCAATCAACTTTAAGCCGACTTCCATGTGATTTGTATATTTCAATCAACTTGAAGCCTTCTTCCATGTATCATTTATTTAGTTTAAATACCAAAAACCATTTCAATCAAAAATCTAAATGGGCTACAATTTTTAAAAAATATTTCAGGCGATCTTATGGATTTATATTTATTGTGGCCCATATAAGTTTTTAATTAAGATGATTTTCCATATTTAAACTAACTAAATAATGTTAAGCATAATGGTTGACTTAAAATATTATAATTTGCAAAAACTTAAGAGATTACAATTTACAATTGAGATCACATGAGAATACCCCGCCACAAAAAAGTGCAAAATTCACATCTTACTGTTATGTTTACGACGTGTCGCATCTTAGAACAGTCATAAAGTTATTCATTTTATCTTTATACACTTTACAAATCTATTTTGTCTTTATGACACATGTTACTTTCTTTCTTGTTGAGATCGTCATCTTATGATAAAAAGATATAAACTGCAAAGCAAAAGTGAATTATATATATATAAAAAAAAGAAAATTGTAAAAGAAGAGATTGGACATGAGTAACATAGACACCACGTTAGTAATAAAGACAATAGAGATGAAATAACAGAGTTTTTTACCTTTCTGTTGGTAACATAGACACCACGTTACCATCGAAACTGCATTTTCACCCATTTGTCATTCAAGGCGTGACTATTGTGAGGTAGCATTCAAACCCTGGCACCACGCAAGGGCCTCATGATGGTTGCTAGCAGCGTGTCAGACAAAATGGACATCAAAGTCCCATTTTTAAGCTGTAAGACTACCAGGATTAATTACCCTAAGTCTTGGAGATGCTGCCTCAATTTGGTGGTCCATGTAAGCACAGCCAATGCCACTGATGGCTTGGGGAAAACAGCCGGGGTAACAGGAAAGTGTGTGAGGTTTGGGGCCCCTCTAATCAGTCATAAGACAAAACAGCAGCACCATGTCAACGTGTTGATGGATGCACAACATCCAACCATCGCTTTACCATGTCCATTGAATTTCAGTCGCATCAGAAGTGAAGGGAGAAGCTCGTTTCTCAGCCGTTTCATATCTCGGTGCTTACACATCCTTTTCCTCTACTATTCAAACCATGAATTGTTTCTGAATTAAGGATGCAAAATATCAATCACAGCACACCTAAGTTTGATTGGCAAATTGACTGACGTGGTAATAGGAGTCAAATTGCGTGATGTCCCCTCTCCTCAACTTAACTCTTCAAAAATGAGGATTGAATTTGGACATAACATGAGTGCTTACCTAAAATTTGAGGACTCTATTGTCAAGCATTAGAATTCAAACTCTTTTAAAAAATAATACCAACAACAACAACAA
Organism: Pouteria campechiana; assembly: GCA_036873735.1. Classification (NCBI taxonomy): domain Eukaryota; kingdom Viridiplantae; phylum Streptophyta; class Magnoliopsida; order Ericales; family Sapotaceae; genus Pouteria; species Pouteria campechiana. The sequence goes on from JAYJMB010023826.1 coordinate 3,914, forward strand.
TAATAATAATACCAAGAATGCTAAAACATTAATTTGTATATCACCATCTACTCACATGTTTGCTCCTCATCTGCATGGTTATTGAATCTTCTTAAATGAGAGCAGCTACCAATTCCCACAATGGCCTTGATTGTTGTCAAAGTAGTGTCAAGATGTATGAAGTTCCCGCGTATGAAAGAAAATAGAAGTCTTTAATATGTACATATGTGCATGAGAAAGAATGTGCTCAAACCATGTGATAATGGTTGTGATAACTGTACATTCATGGAGAAGCACAGATCCGGCACATGATCATTATTACTAATAAACGTTCTAACGGACCTATTAATAAAAAGGACAATTTTCAAATAAATACGGTGTGGCCCATTGCGCTAAGAACTCTAGCTAAAATGTTGAAAAGTCCATACCAACGTAGAAAGTCATTCATACAGTTAGTTTGAAGAAGTGTTGAGTATCAAATGGGTGTATTTGCGTAAAATGTGATGAAGAGTGTAGTAAAAAAAAAAAGCATTATAAATATAGTACAGTGCATTATTTAAAAAATAAATAAATGATTGAAGGCTACACAAGCGTCGATGATTAAAAAATTGAAACGTTTATTGAAAATTTCGATATAATGCTTTCTAATGCCTCATCAGAAAATTTCAAAATTCGAAATTCCATCCATTAATTTAATTCAATACTGCTTTTTGGAGGTTTATTATGAATTTGGGTAAGCCTCACGTTGTTCAAAAAATGATAGAACGTCTGTATCGTTCATTCATGGCACATGTGAACCGTCTTTGATTACGTCCAAATCAACAACTCACGGGTGGAAAAAAAATCATAAGTTGCACGCTCAACTTTTCAAGTTGGGCCGCTTGGATTTACGCAATCTAACCAAATCATACTCTAATTAAGGAAATGGGTGGCTCACAATCTCCCCAGAAGGGATGATTATGTGGGCAATTTATGTTGGAAAATTAGTTAGTATACTCATATCCATGGAGCGCATCTTATATAGGATTTTATAAATACTATGTTATACCCCCAAAAGAAGAGGTTAATGCGGGAAACGCTGCATTCTCAACCAATCTTACCCAAGGACCCACTCATTCGAAGGCGTGATGGTCTTGCATATTGTTTGTGGGTCTTTAAGAACAAGAATACCACTCGTCGAATAATGGAAAAACTTTCATGCCCGCGTTGTTGAACATAAAACAACAAGGACAAATACTATAATAACTCGTCCCCCACCTTGTTCCTTTTTTCCCCTTTTCTTTTACGTCATTTGGAAATTAATAAAAAAAATAAAAAAGAGAAAGAGAAACGTAGAATATCGAAAGTTAAAAAAACAAAAAGAGAAAAATGGTGTGACAATATAAGGATAATGATTTTTAAAAAATATATAGATAGAATTTTTGGATTGAAAAATAAACAAGCAAAAGATAGGAGAGAAGGAATCCACATTCCCTCTTCCTTGTTACCAACAACCCCATTGGTTGCATTTTTAGTGGTACAATAACATATATATGGCTAGATTCCAAGGATGAGTGCAGTAGAATCCAAAGTTAGATAGTCTATGAGAAGATGAGTAAGTCAGGCGGGTTAGGTGCGAGTTTGAGTTTGACTAATCCTAATCCTCACTTTTACAATCTTTTTCCAACTCTAACCTTAAACTTTATTTTTATAACATTTTTCAACCCTAACCCTTACCCTAAATGAGCGGGTGTTCGAGTTTGAGTTGAAGGATATTTCTTTTTAAGTAAAAGTGCTCTTTGTTGATATCTTGCATGCTTCTTCATTATCTTTTTCTTTACCTTCTCTAATCGGATCATCCTTTATCAGATGACTGCTTATAATCTAAATTGTTCATTCCTTTATTGAATAAAGTAAAAATTCTTTGAAAAAAAAAGAAAAAAAAGGAAAACAATAGTATTACAAGGTGGGGCATCTCATGACCAATGGTTTGGTTATGATCTTAGTTTTATAGAATTCTGATTTATTCTATAATATTGTTATTACATTATTTATTTGGATTTATTTACATCATTTAAAGAATTTTTTTCAAGTCATATTTCTACTTACAGTTCGTTCTAAGCAATGTCACTCAAGAGACAAACAATCCAAATCTTAGAGACCATGCATATATATACTAGCGCCTACTTTTAACTGACAGTTAAGATATAATTTTGAATATTTTTGGTACATGCAGTTTGTGGTTTACTTTAATTACATTTTAGAATTTTCTTACTTTTATCTTAAGCTACAAAAGATATTGTGCTTGTGCAAATTTAGACCATTGTTATTGTAAAGAATTAGCCAAATGCGATAGCCAACAAAATAACACATAAATTTGCATGAAAAACCCCTTAAATGGGGAAAAATCACTAACAAAGGATGGAGAGTTTTACTGTATCAAAAATTAAGTACAATCAAGAAAAGGGAAAAAAGAGAGACTATAACAAAATAGAAATCTCCAAAATACTAGGCTATCTTTTGACAAAAATAACATATATTTATAGAAAATCTTAGTCTCATTCTGAATCTTATGTGCATATAAATTTTTCTCAAATAACTTTACTCAAAATTTGTTCGCACGCAAAACTGCCAAAAATACGTTCATATAAAAATGTTGCTGGCAACGCTAGCACCACCTCACTACCTATTGCCATGCCTACAAAGTCATCTGGTGCCGCCGAGGCCATGCCAATGTCCAAGTTTTCTTACAGTATGTCTAACAATCTAATATCTCTGCTACTACAACAGATCTCCATGAAAAATCTATACTTATTGCATCACAAGATCTTTGTACCAACCAAAATAGAATTCGAGTCACCATATGTTAATATTTATTGAGGGATATTTTTATTTATTTTTAATAAAAGGATGCAAGTTTGGGTTTGGGCGGGTTGCCCTAACCCAAAGTAGATTTAGGTTAAAGTTCGAGTTAAAAAATGCCTTCCCAACCCTCTCTTAAATTAGGGTTCGAGTTGAATCTGCCCAGACTTACACCACTAATGGTGGGGGACTATGGATGTGGCTAGCTTACAGCTTGATTCGAGTCCTCTTGACAAGTACACGATGTCTCGTTTTCCAAAGTGGGCTAACTTCCAAAGTGACAAAAAGCCCATGCACCTCAAGAATTTGGCTTCGACGTGATTTGGGTCGTCTTGTACCTGGGATGCTCTGTGGGGACTGCATATGTGGGCTCCAATTCTACTACTAAGAAACCAAAAAAATCAACTTAAAGCATTTAAAATTCGAAAACCTAAAAAATTTTAACATCTGTTTTTTTACGTGTGTATGTTTTTATTTATAGTTCAACTTTTATTGTATAATTTTAGTTGTATAAAAAACTAGCAGAGAGAACTTCCCCACTTGGACTGATGGGGATGCAAGAAGCATCGACTGAGAGGGAAAAGAACTGGGAAAGGTTCTTGGCTCATAAACAGGTGTGGGAAAGTTCTAAAATCAACTTGGTCATGGGGTGATCACCAAAATCAAGATAAATGCAATTTTTCGGTCCGTGAATGAAAGAGGAAACCTGGGAAAATAAAACCAGTATAATACAAATATATATATATATATATATATATATATATAGAGAGAGAGAGAGAGAGAGAGAGAGAGAGAGAGAGAGAATGGTGTTCGGAAATCGATAACGTGAGGACTGGCTGGCTTGTGTGGAGCATGAATTGCGGCGGTGTTGAATAGTTGATGGCCAAATAGCTATATCCACTGCATCCCACAACCATCCATTTTCTGCAACAACTAATGCATCCAATTAGGGTGGCATAGGCTGTGCAAATCCATGTCGATTTGGTGAAAGCAGATGATAGCCATAACAACGAAGTTACAAGAAACATTGCATTCGTTACGAGGTTAAGAAAAGACGACCTCCAGATGCAGAGTTTCCTCAATCTTCCAAGCATCTTTAAACATAAAAAAATGGTTCCTTTTACCTAAAGTTGATTTCCTCATTTCCTCTCCTATCGACTTTATGCTTCAATTGATTGCCGGTGGCAATAAAAAATAGCCCTCATCGGAGCATAATATAAACCTTTACAACAGATTGAAAATTGTAGGAGCTTCTAGCAATTTAATTGACATATGGAGGATCTGTGCATGCCCATGCGAAGATCTGCTCGTACTGGACAGCGGCATTCTCCCAGGTGGAGTCCCTCAACATCCCTCTCTTCATCAGGCCTTCCCAAGAAGAGCTGTGCTGCCTGTATGTCTGGATGGCAATCCATAAAGCCTGCCAAGGGAGAACATCAGCATTTCCATGAGATGCATGGAGTGAAGCATCAAAACTGCTTGAAAATCTTTTCACTTCGATCTAAGAGAAATGAAACTTTGGCTTGATTTAGATTCACAAGAAAATGCCCACACTGATGACCATCCCATGGTGAAAAGTCAGCCAGGCATGCTTATTTCTAGTTCCACTTGATCAATTGCAAACCGTGAACATTTCTAACATACATTAAATCAGTTAGCTTACCGACAACATGTTCTCCTTCGTTAGTGGAGAAAAGGACCACCTGAAACCATCAATAAAAAAACATGACTAAACTGGATATATGTAGTGTTGACACACGCATACAAGAAACAGAAAATGAAGCAAAGAGGGGAAGACAAATATACACAAATAAGCTAAAGGGAAGGCTGCATACCCAGTTCCCTGGCCTTTACCATCATCGGCGTATGGATTGAAATTCTCTACTGTATCCTGGAGTGTGAAAGAGAGAGACCCGTGTAAAAGGAGTAGAGTCAATATGAAATAACCACCACTGTAATATCATATATTCAACTCACTCTCAGGCCACCGGTGCAGTGCACGACAGGAACAGTTCCATATCTCATAGCATACAGCTGATTCAGTCCACAGGGTTCGAATATCGATGGCATCAACAATATGTCACATCTGTGCATTTCCAAAAGCCCCTGATTAGCAACTATCAGACATTTACTCTCTCGAACTTGGAAAGTTGAATGCGGACTTACCCTGCAGTTATCTTGTGAGAAATGGGGACATTGAACCCCACCCACCCTCGGAACTTGTCTTTGTAGATGGACTCTGCCCATCTCATCCAGTCTTCGATCTGTAGGACCCCAGATCCAAGCATAACCTGTAGCGGTTCACATCATTAAATTATCAATCGCATTGTAATAATGTCTGCTGAGATGATGGGTTGACAGTATTATGGATTTAAAACTTGAAGAATGCAACCAGAAAATTCAGACAAAAAAAAAACTATTTATTTTATAAAGTGGATTTCAACTCAGCAAAGGAAAAGCAAAAAGTTTAGAGTTGCAACAATATATGTGGAAAGAAGATCGACTTACAAATTGGACATCATCTTGCAAAAGATCAGCAACTGCTGACCTAATAAGATCAACACCCTTCTGGTAGTCTAGTCTTCCAATAAATCCAATCTACAAGATCCAACTTTTGAGTTAATAAAGAGGAAGGATGAAATTGGACTTCTAAGGAACAACAAAATCAAGTATCGAGTTCCCACCAGTGGACAATCAGGCCTGATATCGAAACCTAATTCTTTCTGTAAGGCAGTCTTGCATTTAACCTGCAGTTTAGACCATTTGCATTGAGACTGGCAAGCGCAAATGGATTGTGAAAGCAATAGCAAGAAACGATTTTAAAGGTCTTCTTCACCTTTCCGGATAGGTCATCGACGGAATAATGGAATGGTATGTGTTCATCTGAAGTTGGGTCCCATTCTTCAGTATTAATCCCATTGGTGATCCCTGGTTGTAAAAGATACATATTTCAATTAAAATCATCCCTCGAGGATAAGGCATGGTTAGTATCAAATCTGAAGATGACTAAATAATGTGTTTAAGAGTGGACACAAGCCATGGTCAGTAGAACTAATAATGTGTTTGAGAGTGTAGGGGGAAAATCCAATTGGGTTGCTTTCTTCATGCCCCAGTCAGTAGTAATTCAGAAACAAGGTCGCTTTGCCCGAATATTAAACAAAAGATGGAACTTGATATACTCCCAACCACCGCCTAACCATAGCTAAGTTGGAAAGCCACGGACGTACCATTCAGGACAGTCCTTCTGCTACTTAAGAGCTCATGAAGACCATATCCACCTTCAGGTGTCGTTATTTCCCAGGCATAACCCTGCCAGAAGAAGGCAAACTTTAATTCCAGCGTGACTTTGGGGACAGGAAAAACAGAGGAGAAAAGATCAAACAAGAGAACGGACCTGGCTAACTGTCACTATTCGATCAGCTGTGACAACTGCACCCTTGAGAACATTGACAGCTTCACCTTTGTCAAGAGCATGTTTCCTAGCCCAATTGGGAAATATCCATTCCAGTGCTCCATACCACTGCAATGGCAATCCCAAATTTTGATAGGTTGTTGCTGGCTCAACTCCCTACCATGATAAGAAGAATGACATAAGGTTAGTTTTAAAATGGTGTGAAACTTAAATCGAGAACAAGATTAGTTCAAAGAAAACGTAACGGGATTTCAACCTGATGCGCAAGGTTATGTATGATAAGAACGCTACGAGCATCTCGATAAACATCATGTGGACGGTATTTAGCTGCCAAAAGTCTGGAAGACATATAGTACTAGTCAAGATTAATGTTTCAGCAGGATACAGGAAGCCAACGGGAAAATGCATGCATGATGAAGGAAAAAAATGGTAGGCAGTATTTTCAAAGAGATGAATGCGTGAATTTTGCAAAGAATCCAATGGCTGAAGAGACAAAAATACCAAAACATTTTTGAAAGTCCTATAGTGGATTTAGACTTAGAATAAAGCAGTTGAAGAATGATTAAGATTGATTTACAACTAAAGGTTAGCATCATACACTGGTACAAGACTTGCATGCCAATCATTAACGAGGAACAAACACTTCTCTCCATAGGTATACCCGCCGAAAGGAAGCACCAGAGGAGCCTCACATGCTGCGTGGCAAAGTAGCGTGAACCGAAACTATGCAACGAAAACAAAACTGGTCAGCTGCAAGGTCTACAGGTTATGAATCATGAAAGCAAAATGACAATAATTATCAACACAACACCTGATTGTCGCCAAAAGCACCATGCATGTCTCCATATGGATTTCCAGGTCTGCGATAACAAGCATGGTCAACAAATACCTGAGGGAAAAAAAAAAAAAGCATTGAGGTAATTGAGTAATGACCTAGATTGGAGCTGCATAAAAAATGAAATATTAGCCCTCCATAACTTTTACAACACAGAGAAATCTATGACAACAGACAGGATTGTTATATCCTCGAACGTGAAGAAGGAAATGCATGGTATACCCAATCAACGCCCGCTCTGTATTCATGGAAAAAAGCAACTTCATGCTCTCCACCAAAGCAAAAAACCTTGGGGCGACAGTTGCAATCAGAAGCACCAGAGTAAACATCATCCGAAACCCCGTTCAAGTATCTTGGAGATATCACCATTACGCGATGACCACGGGCAGCAAGTGAGATGGGCAATGAGCCACAGACATCTCCCAGACCTCCGGTCTTTGAATAAGGAGCAGCCTCCGCAGAAACAATAACAAGGCTGTATGTTACTCTAGTTTCAGATTTTGCCTCCTCTTTAACTACCATGGCTTCTTCCACTTCTTTCTCTTCATCTTCTTTGTAAGCCATGACTGCACCATCGCCAGACTTGTTGCCTATATTTCAAATGATTATATATTCAATCAGATGCAGTCTCCAAAAAGAACACAGAAGTTGTAATGCAATTATGACCATTCAAAGTGATTTTTTTTTTTTTTACAAAAAAACTTAGCAGCCTTCTGCACTTGCATTCAAAGAAGCATAACACATAAACCTTAAAAGGGAAAATCTCCTGCAACTATTGGTCCATGAAAACTTCCACGCACACACCTGATGCCTACATTTGCGCAGAAATGCAGCAAGGATGCAAGTAGGAGTAAACGAACAGTGCACTAACAAGGACAGAACTGTCAAGAATCCAATCTTCCGGTGAAGGAGTTATGTAAAGATCCTTCTGGTTATCCATGAAGTTTCTATAAATAGGTGACTCCCATGAGTGAGAAACCGAGTTCCATGAGAACAAATTATTGCAACCAGTTTCATCAGTACATTCAAGAACAAGCTAACGCATAACATTTGATTTGCTGCTAGAATAGAACAGAACAGAACAGGGGATTAAGGTGCATATTATGCCTTAACAAAGCTTTTGATAAAAAACATAATAATAATAATAATAGTAATAGTAATTGCATGCAAAGCAACCAATTTCATGAAAAGCTCCATCCAATTCACACTGCACAGTTTATTAGCATAGTAGAATGTGTAATCCTCCTATAAGCTACATATCATATTATACCCTGTTACCCCACACCCCCAACGCACTCAATTCAAACAAAATATTCAGTGCAGCAAACATCTTTTTCTCTTAAGTCACCATCCATAATTTTTTATTATTATTCATGTCTTTTTAATTGTTTGCCAATTTATATTTTCTTAAAAGTTGTATTCAAAACATTTATTGCCCACCTTCTCAAATCATGATGTTATGTTGTCCATATTCATTATTAACTTTATTGATTTTTTTCCTTTTTATTCTTAGCTTTTTTATACACTGTATACCATGCTAATTTATCTTTTTAGAATTATACTATTTGCGAACTAATATATTGCAAACAAACAGTAATTTTTGTACTTCACCAATTTTAGATCAGGAATAGAATCAATCGAACGAGCACAAATGCTAAGGTGATACGTTTAATGAACGACTTCAAAAGTTGATCCAGAGATCCATCCAATTTGATATCCGCATCGTTTCTATCTACAACCTGAGAATTAAAAAACACTGATCTGGCATTTATGCCGGTGCATCAACGTGATTTTCATATGAAATCCTACTGAATGCATTTTCATCGAAATGGACAATCATTTCATAAAAAAAAACAAACAAAAACACGAAATCATGACTTACTAGCTTGATCAACCGTCGGAAACTTAACCACGGAAATATCCTGTTGATTCTCGAAGATTCCCTTATATTCCTTCCTATCTTCAACCGCAGCAGACCCGTCATGCAAGCTCCGAAATCCTGCGCCGCCGCTTTCCTCCTGGCCTTTGTTCAAGCATCTGCTAGTCAGACGCAGGATCCCTCCTTCACTTCCGCGTCTGCCGGAGAGAGGCGGAGAGAAACGCCGGAGACTCTGGCTCGTGGGACGCAAAGGAGTAGAAGCACAGATTCCGGCAGCAGCTTTTTTGGAGAATGCGATCTGCAGGGCTTCCATCAGCCTCGAAGCCTCCATGTCAAGGAAAGAATAAGAGAGCAGAAAGGTAGCAAAAGAAAAGAAGGCAAGGGCATTTATGGATCAACGGAAACGATTCAAGACGAGCGGCTTCGTCTCTGCTTTGGCCTTTGGCCTTTCTAGAGAGAGACGGACCTGGAACGGCTGAAGTTAACAAGAGCCAAGAGAAAGAACGGGCTTAGGACCTGTACGCGTGGAGTGGTGGGCAGCAGGAGCGGGATCGTGTCGCAGTTTTGCGAGAAGAATGGGAATCGTCGCGTGTAAACTACTCGGAACTTGATAAGGCCGACAACGCTTAGATCAAAGCCGTTCATCGCGTTGTATCTGCATCTAAGTATTGTGGGGACAAATACTAGAATGATCGTTTGCTAAGCGTGTCAATAATAAAGCCGGCCTTGTAGACAATTGCTGTGCTTACAAGTTAGACTCGCTCCGAGCCACGCGGTCGAGAAAAAGAGATCGCCGCTAAACATGGCGTTATTTAGCACGGAAATAGAGGTGCTCCGCAAAGACAGGGTTGCCACCTACGCTGTGACACGTGGAAGCTCAAAAATCGTAATCTATATATAAGATTAGTGTAAATTTTATATGGTTTTATTATTTAATAACGGTTCAGATCTGTTAATGATAAGCTGCTATCCTTGATTAACTGATCACATCTATTTACGGCATGCATGCATGGGCCTCGTCGTTCTTCGAGAAAGCCTTTTTATCCGATACGAGCAAACACACGTACCTGAGGGGAGTCCGCATTTGTCAGGTAAAACTGTTTCGTAATTGATATATTTTGAGAAAAAAGAGATGCAAAATGAGAATAAATAAACCGTTATTTAGCTTTTATCCTTGACTTCCAGTTTGAATTAAATATTATAGGAATTATCTTATCATATGAAATTAATTATTATATAATTACAAGATATTACCCCATTAAAAACAGTATGAACGGTCTTGATTTCGATTCTGTTTTTTTATTGGTACACGTACTTGAGGCGTTGGCATCCATGTCGCATGAGGAAGCCGGGCACTAAATCATGCGGACATGGGCGTGGGAGCGGGGCCAGTCACGTGAACGCAGGTGTGTAGAAGAAGCGAACCAGCAGAGCGCTTTCATATAAATCAATCCTAGCCGTACATCATCTATCTACTGGAGTACACGAAAACAGTCTCCATGATGATTCAGTCACAATTAAGGAGGCTTTACCAATAAACTTAGCGGAATTATAGAATTACGGGCTCAAATTAAGGGACAGTAGTTTTATGAAACCGATCTTTGTAATAGTGAAAAAATTAATTTCCCAAATATCGGATCGTCCATTAAATAATTTTATCATGGATAGCCCACTATATTAAATGATTACTTGCTTTTTCTGTATGCAAAGGTTTACCGCATTTTCATTCTCCCCATTCTACTGTACTAGTCGCCCTGCGTCATCTCCGTATTCTATGCCTCGGCACCCTCTTGCAGCTGATGCGCGGGCATCCGGTGGAAATTACTGAATGTTCAATAACGTGCATTGAGTGCACCGACCAAATTTCATTAAAATGTAAAATATAGTTGCTATATTGATAAAAGGATTAATATTATTGGATTCTCATGGGGCTTTTTGTTGAACCCACAAGTGCTGGAAACTTTGCCCGTGGACCGTTAAAGAATTGTCCAAAAATGGGGAATTCTTTTTCTACGTAGTTGTAAGATTATTTGATAAGACCATATGCATTATTGTTGGGAATTTGGATGGTTTAACAGCTGCTTCTGTTATTAAAACATGCATTTCCCATCAATGACTTTTGGGTCCTTGAGAGAATCGCAGTTTCAATGAAGAATTTCATTTTCATCTACGTGGTTGATGCACTTTTTCGATAATCTTGGATATTTCCGAGAGGGCCACTGATGATTCGTTAGATTCTAAGCATCTATCTTGTCCATTGGATGACTTGATGGTCTCATAAGATAGAAAAAAGCAAGGCACTATGAAATTCTTAAAAAGCAATTGCCCAAATCTCTGCCAGAGATGTCAAAAGTCATTTGCAAAATCTAAATTATTTATTTTTATATTTTAACTGGTGTAACAAGTACAAAAGGGGGATACAAGATTTTCATGGCTCGGCACAAAAACAATATAAATAAATATCATATTTAAACCAAAGGTGAATTTTCTCTGAATCTATCACACTTAAGATAATACACAATCACATAAGTAACCACAAATAAAAAGAAAATCATGATAAATAATAATACATGTCTATTACATAGTACAAGTCTTATAAATTAATGAATATAAATTATCTTTAAACAAATATTTGGAATGATATTCATGTTCTACCCCTCTTACACCACGAACTAATACATTCTCCATGTTGTATTCTTTGCAAAAAAAATAAATTAAGAAGGAGTAAGTCATAACTTAATAAACAAAATAGATGTAAATAGCACATATATAAAAAATAATCAATATCATGTGTCACTATCAATACATGTCATATTACAGGTCAGCCTAATAAGGCAGCTCCACCGACAATATACAGATCATACTCCAAACCAGCCTGATGAGGTAGCTCCATTGGCAATATGTAAATCTCATCTAATAGTATATACTCTAGGCCACCTAGGCTAGTCCACATGTAGGACAGCTCAACTAATAATGTCACGGATAAGGTAATCCAATATCCTTTTGATGCACTCCATGCCACCCGGGTCAACCCATTGGCAAGGCTACTTAACCAGCAAGCTCAACTAATAGCACAATCAAACATATGCAATCTATTAGATAATAAATCTATTTTAGGCTATAATCAGACTAAATTACTGAATTGTACATCAATTCACACTCTAACTCTCCTTCTTTCACAACTGTTTAATCAAAATGTATGATATAGCCATCATTTTGGTGATCTAACCCTTCCATTAGGTCCAAAATATCTAAAAATCTTAAGATTAACTATCTGATTATTCAGATCAGTGATTGTGGGTTCAAACATCGATAAAACAAATCTAACCATTCAATCTTATATGATCTGACCATCTTTTAGACAATTTGACCCTTCTATCTAATCCATAAGATCCAAAAACATCAAGATCAAAAACTTGATCACTTAGATCAGTGATCATGGATTCCAAAAATTGATAAATCAAATCGATCATTCAATCTCATATGTTCTAGTCATCTTTTGAATAATCTAACCCTTTTATTGGGTCCAAAAGATCCAAAAATCTTAAGATCAACTATTGGATCGTCCAATTTGGAGTTTGTGGGGTCCATATCTCATCAAAACAAATCTGACCATTTGATCACTCATGATGTAGTCATTTTTTGGTTAATCTGACCATTTCATTAGATTTAGAACATTCAAAAACTCCAAAATTGACTACTGGATCACCCAAATCAAAGATCAGATGGTCAATATGCCAAAAATAATCTAGGTCGTCCGTTTGTATGGTCACTAACCACCTAGGCCCACATTGGGTTTGAGCACCTGGGTCGTGCCTGGGCTCACCCTGGATGGTGAGTCTAGGTTCGTGCGTCTAGGTTGCACCTGGGCTTGCCGCTGCCGCCGTCATGTCGCACCACCGTTGTGCTTGTTGGGCTCACCCACATGGGCTTGCGCCCACTAGGCTCGCCGGCCTGCTGGCCCAGCCACCTAGCTTACTAGGCTAAGCCGTTTGCTCGGCCCACATAATTTGTGGCAACGTACACTGCCAGGGAAATTGCACAGGGACTTGGTCCCATTTAATCCACAATGGATTTTCAAAATCCAACTTTTTCTCACATTTTTAGTTTTCAAAAATCATGGAAATTCATTCTGTATGATCATGCAACATATCCTAAGCATTCAGTGAGGCCCATATGTGATCTATGGCCCAAAAATTCAAGATTTAATGATTTTATATTTTTCATATTTTATTAGATTTAATTAATCAAATAAAATCATTTCAACCTCAAATTTCTACCATAGCCTAATAATATTATTTAGAACATATCAAATGGTTTAAATCTAAATTTTAAGCATTAACAATTAAAACCCAAAAACTACTTCACACCTAAATTACTGTTCACAATGAGTTACGATTGGTTTTTCAAGATTTTTATGATTTTCTTATTTCGTCTACAAATATATTTCATGAATCCAATCTGTAGGATGTTTGTTAATTGATGAGAGCTTCAATTTAAGCCCAATATCTGATATAAAATTTTCACAATTGCAATAAATACATAAGGGTGTATTTCTAATGTATATGAAATTTACATTAAAAATTATTAATTATTTTTTATCCAAAATTTATAAAATTTTAATAAAAGTTAAATGTACATATAACAAACATATTAAACAAATCAGATTCTTAATCCAAGCCTTACAAATAAACCTAAAATCAACATTTTTGGTTTGCTTGGAAAATCAATCCATTTTCCCCTCCATCTGTCATATATCAGTTCCTTCCATTCATCCCCCTATTTTTACTATCATACTTGCATATAAAATCATCAATACCATTCAAAATATTGTAAACAACAACATGAATACGTAGATTTTATGAATCCAAAAATTATGTAAGTTAATAAGTTCAATTTATCCACTTACCTTTCTGATGACACACAGAGTTTTTTCTAATCAATTCTCCTTCTTGATCACGGTGTTCCACAACGACAACACCTCATCTCTTTTTCTTCTCCTCTCTTTACTCTCTTGCTCACCACCAAAATTCCCAAAATTGAAGAAAATGGAGGTGATGCATCATCCAGCTCATAAAGAGCATGCCACCCATGCCAACCTGTCAAGACCATATACCTGATGTGCGGCTGCCTCCATCTCCCCGCGAGTTCCACACCATGGCCCCTCCCGTGGGAGGGTAGAGATAACGGATCATTAAAAAGATGGAAAAAAAAGATTTGTCATTGATGTAATGAATCAAACAATTTTTATTTTTATTAATGTCCTTGATTAATTACACCTATATGTGTATACATCATAAAATTGTATATTCATGTATCAAACCACAAGTGGTCTTAATTATACATCCACAATAAATGAAAATAATTGATTAAAAGAAAAGGTACAATGCATTTAGCAACCCAAAAAAATAAAACATACACTTTCAAATAAACGTGTATTATCTTTGGAGCTACTGAGTACATTGCGATGGCTTGAAATTTTATTGATTGCCTTAAGATAATGAGCAAAGAGGATGATATGACTCTAGACTGAGTTACTAGAATTTGAGTTAACCTAAATGAGTATTTTGATACAATTGGTTTATCGTGGATGGAGTCATGATCGAGTATTTTTGTTATTTAAACTATAAAAAATTATAGAGATAGTAGGCGATTTGTGACTCAATTGGTATATCTTGGAAGAACTCATAACCGAGTAATCTCTATTGTGTTTAAATCTGAAAGAAATCTAGAAGAAAACAGGTGATTTGTGACCTAATTGATATATCCTGGAAGAACTTAGAATCTGATAAGCTTTATTATTTTTAGACCTTAAAGAAATGAAAAAAAGGTGTTCAGCTCTCTTAAATTGTTCATGAGGAGCTTAGGAAGAGTGAGCCAGATTAACTAAGTTTAGCTCAGTTCTCTTAAATTGTCAATAAAAAGCTTAGAATGAGTGAGTTATTTTGATTAAATTAGCTCAGCTCTCTTAATTGCCTATGAGAACCTTAAGAAGAGTAGAACCAAGTAAAACTCGATTTAGCTCAGCTCTATCAACTGCCCATGAGAAGCTTAGGAAAAGTAGAACTGAGACAACTGGGTTTAGCTCAGCTCTCTCAATTACCCATGAGAAGCTTACGAAGTGTGGGACTAGGATGACCGGGTTTAGCTCAGCTCTCTCAATTACCTATGAGAAGCTTAGGAAGAATGGAACCAAGTAAACTGAATTTAGTTTGGCTCTCTCAAATTCTTCATAAGAAGCTTAGGAAAAGTGAACCAGATTGACTAGGTTTAATTGATTTTAAGTAGTTTTGTTAAGATTTGACTCAGTGAGTCATGACTCAGTGACTCAGCCCTAGCAATTGAATGATTGGACAAGTGGTTTTTTTAATATCCCGTGAAAAATCAAAAGTAGGTAATCTCTTCCTTTAAGCCTAACCATAATTAACACTAATTATTGTCTAGTCATTTAGTCATTTTTGTCGTTTAGAGAAGAAAAAGCTTGCTAAAATATTTGATTTCAAATTTCATGGTTATAATATTTTGGATTCTATCAGAATTACAAACAACAAAATGTATGCATATTACATCAATGTGTTTATTGGTTTGACACTTTGACTTATGTACAAAGTTAACGACTATGATTTCATCGTATATAAAGAATATATTTCAGAATCTAGAAATGAGGAGAAAAAGAGGAACAAAGTGATATAAATGATATTAAAAAAAGGATAAAAATGATATTCTTTAATAATTAAAAATAAAGTGAATAGAGACAAATAAAATGAGATGTTTTTGTCCAAAAGATAATAGACAATGATTGAAATTATAAGTGGTGATAAATTAAAATTAATTAAATGAGATGTTGTGAGTCAAAAGATAAGGCACAATAATTGAAAATATAAATGGTAACAAATAAAAAATAATATTATCATGGCGGGTAAAGATAGAAAAATAAACATCAATTAAAAGATTGTGAGAAAAGTACCAAAAGGAATTCTTTTTTGTTGTTTTTCAGTGTTAACCAAAGCCTAAGTTAGAAATAGAAAATAAATGATAGATTATTTTTTACTTGTGTATTATAAAGAATCTATTTTTTACTTAGTACTCTCTCGTTTATTGTAGGTGGTTGGCTTAGTACTCTCTCATTTTGAAGGGGTGGATTCCAAATTCGTAGCCAAGATTTTGACAGCTATATATTCAAAAATTAAAATAGAAAGGCTTGACAACTTTTTTGCAGTAGGTCCAAATATGAAATTAGTAGAGACAATAACAACAAGCCTAAGAGGAGACCAATCGAGGAGATAATGACAGCAAGCCCAAGAGGAGACCAATAGAAGATAAATACGCATGTTATTGTAAACAATATGGGTAAATATGCAAAATTAAAGCAAAATGAGATTAATGTGCAATATCATTAAACCTCAGAAGCAAAATTGCAGACCATACAACATGAATTTTCCAAAAATTTCTGTAGAATCCAAACAATACTTTTAATTTGGAATCATTTATTTGACACACAAAGAATGAACCGGATCATATTTTTACCAGACAAAAATTGAAAACCATCGTTGAAGTCGCATTTTTTTAATGCCTTTAACGTCCTCACACGCACTGGAAACTACAAATCTGCAAACACGCCTCTCAAACGAGACCACAGTTCAGTGTAAAGTTCCAGCCTCACAAATAAGTACATACGGAGTGAAAAATCATGTAATATTCACATACTCGGATAGTATGTCAAGATCCATATGCTAACACTGATTTTTCCTTATCATGATTCAAAGGATTGGGCCATCCGAACCGCCCCAAGGTGGCCCTTATCATGAAGATTGTTGCGGACCAAACTCGTATCATGTTCTCATTTCATGGTGTAGCATAGTGACCTTGGCATCTGATGGCTGTAGGTGATAATGAAGCTGTACTAGGAAAATCAATGCAAATGCATTGCTGCATCCACTCAAACATCACGCAAAATCATGCCTCCTCCCCAGCACACCCCATGGTGGGATCCGATCGTCGCCACTGGGTTCCGGGCTGTAGCCAGAGAACCGCCGGGTCGGTACTCGGGACCCATTGGTCTTCGGGCTTGGGCTCCTCGGTGCCTGATATCCTGCAGGCCCAGCGCCGGAGCTGGATGAATCATAGCCGATGGATGGGCGCCGGATCGATGAATTCCACTGGTTCCCAGATGGGGTTTTGTGCTTGATGAGCAAATGGGTCCGAGCCTTGGCCTTAGCCGACTGAGTAGCAGCCATGTAGCTAGGGACCGGATGTCCATCCTTCCCGTGCTCGGGGCTGTATTCGGGTCCATCGTGGTCCGACGGGTTGTATCCATGCCTGCTTGAAACTGGGATCGGGTCCAACGCATATCGGCCAGAGGGCCTTAGAGCATCCATCTCGACGGTCCTCTCAGACTTCTCGTCGGTATGGGAGCTGTCTGGTAGTGCTGTGTACCGCGGCTGCCATGGCTGCGACGACATCCACCGGTCAAGCCAGCTCCAGCCCCATTGTTGTGTATCCGGATCCGATTGCCACGGCTGCTGCTGTTGCTGCTGCTGCACCAACAAGCCCATATGAGAAAAAAGCCAGTTAATGCATCTCCTTATGGGAATGCTCCACTTCTGCCAGCTTGCAACATGCAATTCCAGCATTCTGAGGTTTAGCATGTTGTGCCCAATTGGGGACCATGATTTGGACGGCTCTTTCACATGACACCTAAGCCATGTGCGTCCACATCAGCCATCAGCTTCTGCCGGAGCAGGAAAGAGTTCTCTCCTTTTTATCTCTTTATAAAGAGCTAGTCGACGTGACTCACATGAGGATGTTTTAATGGGCCTGCCCATCTCCAACGAACCGCCCATGTGAAGCGAATTCATGACTCTTCCGTCCCGTGATTATCCGCTTGCACCAAAACACTACAGCTTGGTTTTAATCTACTTCCCCATGATCCAATCAGTTAGACACTCTTAATGAAGCTGTAAGTGGTTTAACATTTCCTGAGACCGCGAGAGTAGTTGAGTATATTGGAAAAGATTGAAGTTAGCATTAAAAATGAATTAAAATCTAAATGGTACTGTTGGGGGGATAGAAATTTGAATTATCCTTTTGTTTGTTATTATTCATTCCTACGTATTCTTTATTTTTAAATTATTTGTTTATTAATTATTCTTCTGCTTTTCTGAATATATTCTCATTAAACCTTATTCATCGCGCCTTTTTTTTTTTTGACGATACACCATTTAATGCACTACATACCAATATATACGCTAAATCAAACACGTCCTTGGATGTGTTTAGATGCATCGTGTAGAAGCCTCTCCGGTCGATATTAAATTCCTATATCCCCAGCAATTCAATTTTTCTAATTAATACTCATATTTACAACTATTACTTTCTATTTTTTATTTTAAAAAGTATATTTATCTACTGAGATTACCTTTACGCATTGATAACAAGATCAAAAGACTCTACATGCAAATGATTTGTGGGGTATAAAGCACGTACCTGGTGCGTGTAGGCATAGGCCAGAGCTCTCTCCCGTTGGATGACAGCATCATGCTTCCTCTGAGAGTGGGCCCTGATCATCTCCGCCTTCCCATGCGTTCCATCCCAGCCATCCATCTCCACCTCCTTCTTCGCATGAACATTTCGTCTGCGTACCCCTTCGACGATGGTGTTGCCGACCTTCTTCTCCTGTGCTAGCTGAATCCTCCGCGCACGCACCCTGGCCTGCACGCGCACTAGCGCTTGCATGCACCGCATCGTCATCTGCGCTTGCTTTCGCACGTTGTGGCCCCTAACCAGCGCCTGCAGCCGTACCAGCCCCCTCAATGCTCTCAGTGCTCGTCGGGCCTACGTAAAAGCATCATCATTCACCGCGTCAGAAACCGTTGTTTTTTCCGAGGCTGCTTGCTGATCGCCTTCAGCCAATTGCATTGCGACATGTAGTCGGGTGACCGCAACCTGGACAAATTGTTGTGGCCCGTCCATCGTTTTAATCGCACCGATGTGCCCATGCAAACATGTCGCTGTGCGACAAGTGTTGTCCACTTGCCTATATGTCATCCGTTCTCTCTGAAGAGAAAGAAGGTGTAGCCAATCGCATACACGTGCAAAGGCGATCCAAAAAGTCATGCACCGCTCGTGATGTGTGCGAAGGTGAATCCAAGCCGTCAACTCAAGGTTTTTTAAATCATTGGTTACCATTTCTAACAGAAAAAGTGATGTTTTAATAATAATAATAATAAATAAATAAAAAGCAATCCGTTGTTAAAAACGGAGGGTGGCTGATCTGGACGTTTCATCTCTCAGCAATCAAATGGAAAGAGTCGGAAAATCTCAACCATTTGATAATAAAAAATCCTACTCAGTCAGACGGTCAGGATCATCGAATAGATCTAGTTAACACCTGGCACCATCGCGCCATGTATGATGAACGGTCCAGATCAGTACACAGCTCCATAATCCAGCATTTAACAGCCATGGCTGGCACTCCAAATTCCAAAATGGACTTTCCAGGATCAGAATTTGGGATGTTTGGGGGATTCCCGCCAGCGTCCTACCAGGTATCCTCGGTAATGCGACTGAATGCAAATCGCAGCCCTCTCCTCCTCCGATTGCCGCCGATAGCCCGCCAGCCGCACCACTTTAGCAGCCGCCTGTGCAGCCGCCACCGCCGCCTCTGCAGCGGCTGCCGTAGCCACTGCGACGGCCAATGCGTGCTTCTGATCATCGACCGCTGGAGACTCCGACGCGCTTTCCCCGTTTGTCACATCGGGCGGAATCTCGCCGGGAAAGTGCTCTAGAGACATTATCTCCGGTGTGTCCGGGTGCTGCCATTTGTTGGCGTTCTCCTTCTGCACATATACCCAACGTCACAAACACAGAAAAGGCCCAAGGGCATTTTCGTCATTAAAAAAAAAGCTTCTCACCTTCTTCCCTGGCTGCTCCTTGGAGGAGGACTTGAAAACCTTCTTCATCGTAGTAAGCCATCCCCCTTTCTTCCCCATCCGATATTCTCGCGATAACCTCTGGTCTATAAGCAAAAAGGCGGCGATCCGCTCAGCGAAGAAAGAGAGGAGGAGAAAGATGAGCGAAACCTCCGCGTTTGCTTGAGAAGCAGAAATCCAGCTATCTAGCGATATCATCATAGAAGAGAAGAAATCTGCTTGCCTTCATCGCCTTTCACGAAGGGTCGGGTGTCGAACGCTTGAGGGTTGTAAAGAGATTCGTTGTGTAATAAGTGCGAGAGCGTGAAGTTCGCCGATCGTATTTATCGTCCTTCACGGACTTGACTACCCCTGGTGCTCCTTCGGCAGTTGGTGGCACCCAATCATGCGCTGACACGAAGTCAATTAGAGTCACCATACGCTTCCAGCAACTTGCACTCGCACGGCGATTCCCGTCAAGTGGACTCACTTGGTTTGTCCAGTTTTAGAACAAAAAGACAGCGCCAAAATTTTCCTTTCTCGGTTTTTCTTATATTTTTAAATTAATGTAGTATTTATTTTTATTTTTCCTATTATTTTTACATTTTTCATCATTATTTATCGTTACTTTTTATTTTTTAGCTAATTTTTTTTCTTTTTTTTGTTTACTTTACCTTATTTTCATTGGGAATGTTGCATCTTTTAATTTTTTCCAAATTATACTTGAAATAATTTCTTTTGTAAAAGCATAAAAATCCATCTTAATTATTGAACTAAATAAGCTTTAATATTGAAAGAAATTGGTATTTTCAAATAATCCAATGAAATTTCATTTGCTATGTTGGACCCTAAATTTTATTTGAGACTTTATTTAGATGCATTAGTAATTTTTTCTTCTCTATACATCTTTTAAGACTAATAAATATTTTAATTATTATAATAATCTTATTTTTTTATTATTGTTTGTATTTTTTAGATCTTTTTTAAAAATCCAATATCACTAACAACACCCTTATTCTGCTTCTCTAATACATTCCCCCCTCCAATACATTCTAATATCATAAAAAAAGGTATGGAAACAAGTACAATAAATTTCACCTTGTAATTGGCACATATAAATCGTCATTCAATATTATTTTGTTATTTTTGTCAATTATTTTAAATTTTATTTTTTTTCCTTTTCCTTCCTTTATCCCCAAATAATAAATATTTATTTCGATTGCCAAAAATATCCCAATTAGGCATCCACATGAACCATACTAATTATGAAAGCAATCTATTATCTCGACATATAAAATCTTGGTGTTTATAAAAATGAACTACATTGTAATTTTATCAATTCGTTTGAATGTTAGATTTAGATAATTTTTTATAATAAAAAACAACTGATATCTTAAAAGATTTAACTCAAAGTGAAGCATGATGAATCCCATTCTACTCAAGTCCTATGAACAAACGCCATGCCATGGATTGCAGACATTCCATGCCCCACCATCGGAGGAGAAAGCTTTTTGCGGTTGGCCGGAATTTCCTTATTATTCCTTTAATTTGAAATATATAATTGCCTCGAGGAATTGCTGACCGTCTAAGCAGGTGAAATCGGCATACGCATTAAGATTGTGTCAGCGAGTTAGATCTTCCTTTTCAAATGGGACCGTTGGATGTATTATTTCGTTAATAGATTGTTTAATTTACTACAGGGGTAGCGGTTAAGTTTCATTCTACCTAATTTGGCTCGGCCACGTCAGATCTTGTACGACGCCGTGAAACGTGCTTGGACACACAAAATCCGTTTGTGAAAATATCTGGCTCTTCCAAGCCATCACATTGGCCTCATTGAGCTATACTCTTAAAGGGCATTTTTGTCTTTTCATATTTAAATCTTCTTCCTATTTTGTTAGAAAAACAGGTGTATGAGGCACTTGGAAGATTCGAGACGTTTACCAGTGACCAACCAAGTTTACATCTTACATGTAAAGCTATTCAATAGATTGTTTTCCATATTTCATCGATTAAAAAACATTTTAAATATTATTCTATGCTATGATACCATCTAATGAAAAGAAGTTCATTTTAAATTTATTATCAAAACGTTCCTTATATACACATGATTTAGTGTTCTTTGATGGTTGAAAACATTGAGAGAAACAAAAATAAAAAATGTAAATAACGTCAGATAAATGATAATAATAAAAATATAATTAATAACGATAAATATGAAGTTGGTGTGGCAGGTGTAGTATATTTTCACGGAAATTGCATTTTTTTTATTTTTTTTTATTTTTTTGGTTTTAACCCTTTCCACCTCCAGGTGAAATTACCCTCTAAAGAGAAAAGGAAGCCACTGTCACGGTTCAAATGACTGAAGCATCACTTACACCTTATGCAAATGATTAAGAAGATCACAATCAAGGCACAATCATGACACCATCCATCATTGTTTTGGACCCATTTCAGCGCATTTCTCCATTGTATTGTTTTGCCTTAACCAACTAGCCATTGGTTGCTTAATTAATAGATTTTATATTAGAAGTAATAAGTTTCAATACAAAATAAATAATTCAATGTTAACATGAATTCACAAATTGGTTTACACTCGGATTTGTGTGGCGTCCAAACGGTACAAAGTCATGGATTGCAATAATTTTGGCGCATGTGATGGTCACAGTCACGTGAGTGGCTGGGGCTTTATTTATTTATTTATTTATTTATTTCTGCTTCAATAATCACAATTCAAACCTGTAATCGTAAAAATCTTTCTTTATTAACACCAGCTCCGCCTTGCCATGCAGATTTGCGACCTCGTAATCCATATGCCACATGAACCTTTGCACGAGTGTCAGAGATCCCAGGCCATTTATTTGCTTTCGCACGCTTTGCTCCTGTACCAAGATTCTTCCTTTGCAGGGTGGCCGCTTTCAAAGGTGATTGTCGTCCTCGGCAAACTGATGCAAGTCATGTGAGTGCTATTTTTCATGGTATAAAATGTTTTAAGTATAATTTATTTTCTTACAATGAAAATTTTATACATAATTGCTGAAATTGCTCTCGCATCGAAATAGTTATATATATATATATATATATATATTGTTAAAGAACTCTAACAAAGATACCTAATTCGTCGGGCTACGCTTTGCCACATAGGATCTCTATTCAAAAGGGACTTCTATTTCTTAACTCTACGCAATCCAATATTCATGGGACTGTCCGTAGTTATCTCTACGGAGCCCAATTTCCTAAGAGGATTGGGTATCCTCTTTGTGTATAGACTGCGTATGCATCCCAACTACGTACCTATGCTTATCTATAAATACACTCAGGTATGTACCTCCAGGGGAGGAGCTCTCTAGGCTCTTTTTCTCTCTCTCTATTATTCACTCCCCCTATTAAGGTCCCTATCTGACTTGAGCGTCGGAGTGCCTGTGCCCTCTGACGTTTTCTCTTTCTTGCAGGATTCTAGGCGGGATCTTCTCGAGAGCCAGATCAGCATCCCGTTTCGGGACAACCCAAACATATATATATATACTAAATAAATAAATTTTTACACTCTAAAGTGTTTCATATAATTTTTTACTGTGGACCACATAATCCTTAATTTTATTAATATTTTCATTTAAAATCTTATTTAGGATGAAAACAAACCTAAAAAGAAAAGGGGGATTTTTGCAAAAAAAATTAATTTTGTCTAATTACAAATTAGACTACGTTACTTGGATAATTTGCAAAATAAACTCTAGATATTTTAGAATGTTTCAAATGAGACATGGATATCGAATTTTAGGAGGCAATTTTAAATATGATGTAGGATGGGATGTGGTTCTGATTATGTTCTAAAATTTTGTAAAATCGACCCATCTCAGGTCTAATTTATCCAATCTCATATCTGCAAATGCCTGAAGAAGGTTAATGTTAGGATTCGTTTTGCAATATTCTAAACTTGAGATATCAATATCAATGATATTCACATGCAAAGCCCAAAATGACCCGTTGACGGATCTGATGGACGGTCCGGATGGTGCATTTGTTGACCACGTCAGCATAAGCAGGGGAGTCATGGGAAATGCCCTTTTTAGTTAGGGTGAGTGAATGCTGCGTCGTTGTCGCGGCGTCCTGGTTTGAATGGAATCGGTAACTACCACTGCAGTAATGCCTCCCTCCTGTGCTGGCAAACCGAGATCCAACGGCCGGGATTTAAGGAGGTGAGGAGGGGATCAAATACAGGTAGATGTAGAAGCAATTTAATGGCGATATTTGCTTGCATTGAAAGGGAAAATGAAGTGGTAAAGATGGCATTAGGAGGTTGTCTTGTACTGGTCATTAGATGGAGGGTTGGTGAGATATATCTCTCGCAATAGATTGCAATCCATCTACCTTTCTCATTACTCATCAAAACAGTCGGCTGATAACTACATTCAAGCTAAATATTAGGAAATTCAAATTAAAACTTTATATTTATTTATTTAAAAACGTTTTAATGTTTGTGGATAGATCCTGGATTGAAATTTTTTTTTGATATTTTAAGTAGGGATAGAACTACTTAATATTACAAATCAAGTGACGCCAAAAAATAACCATTTTAAGGATTTAGAATCAATAATTCAAAACAAGTGGAGAAATTGTTAAGAAAATTGCATAGAATTCAATTTAAGTGGATGAAATGGTCTTTATATTTTGAATCTTATATGATCAATAAGAGTCGATTAAAATAAAAGGAAATTTTTATAACACAACTACAAGATAAACTAGCCTTAATTTGTGGGATAGAAATGTTGGATAATTAAGGAACAATATAAGCTTACAGCAAGTGTGATTAGAACGAGAATGCTGAAATTGATGAGCAATAAAACAATAAAAGATGGAATTAAAAATAAAGCAATTCTTCTAGATAATTTAAAGATATAATTAATACGCAATAAATGAAGGAAAGCAGACCTAAATAATTTATATGTAGATTGAAAGTTACACTAGTTTAAGACTAATAAATTTATCAAAATAGACTGTCATTAGAGAAATACAGGAAAGCCTTAAAAAAACAGGCATGGAAATCATTAGGAAAGACATAAATTGCTTAGACTCACTAATAATATAGCCCAGCCTAGTAAAAATGGCCCAACATGGTCAGTTTGAATCTCATTGTTGAACTCAAGGTTTCAATAATGT
The DNA here is from genome assembly GCA_036873735.1 of Pouteria campechiana. Taxonomy (NCBI): domain Eukaryota; kingdom Viridiplantae; phylum Streptophyta; class Magnoliopsida; order Ericales; family Sapotaceae; genus Pouteria; species Pouteria campechiana. Next base: position 28,930 of record JAYJMB010023826.1, read on the forward strand.
GGCATTGGATAATTAGAAGCCTATTAAAAAAAATAAAATTTGGGCACCAGCATATTTAAGTAGCACCGAGTGGGACCAACATATCTCTGATCTAGACGGTCACCTTATGATCCATTTTCTCTAATAATGAGCTTCCAAATGTAACTGCCAAATCTCTGATCTGGATAGAATTGCTTTTTTGTGTGAGTTGTGGGTTTGGGGATCGACAGTGACGCTTCAAAACATACGTCCAAACCCAAAAATGCCAAACGCTCGCGTGATAATTTCTTGCACAACCCAATTTAACTAATATCATTCTAATTAAGATAAAAATAAATAAGAGACAATGATAGACATATATATATATATAGATAAGAATCTCCAGGATAGGTGAGATAAATATTATATCGATTTATTATTTTCATGTCCGCTTCGCTCCGCTCCGATCCGATCTAATGCCTGAAGTCTGGGCTGTAAAAACGAGATAGATGCTTGGGCCGCAGATGAGAGTAGGCCAGATGATTGTTCTTTTGAGCCCATATAAAGTGATTCTCTGGGGCTCTCAAAAAGGTGCAGAAGGTTCTATTGAATTCATGACTATCCTGTAATTATCACATCCGTAAGCATCTTTTTTTCGAATGGGAGTTCACTTATTTCATCTCTATCCCGTCCGTCTTGTTAATATCATAACATTCTCTTTTAAGCTCTGTATACTTTTTCTTTTAAACCACTTTTATGGACCGTTTACCTCCAACTAAACACGCCCTTGACTCTTCACAGCGTTTCATACACCCTGAATTGGCTAATGGAATATATTTGATCATAATGGATTTACATGGAAATTTTCATTTTTTCAATAATAGATTTGATATATGCTTGTCAAACAACTTCATTTTTTTTCATTACTATCTATATTTTTAATTTTTAATTATTTATCTATTTTAACTTTATTTACTTTATAATTAACCTAGTCTATCATGTAATCCATCTTACTTATCAAGTCCTAAGTAACACATCACGCATGGTACTAGTATTTGTTCAAAATATATATATATAAAAAAATCTTCTTGGTCATGAACCAACGCGAGCCGTCTAAAAAAAACAAGTAGAGGGAAATTTTACGAGTTTACATTTATTAGGCCTCATTCCAATATCCAATTAAGGTGATTTCCGGCACAACAGGAATATAAGTGAATTAGTGCATCTTATTGAGACATTACAATCGATCAAAATTAAGGGGTTTCGCTGCGCCATCAGGTTGCATCGAAGAATTTTCTGCGCATCGAAGAAGTATAAAGGAAAAATCGATAATGCTAGCAAGACAGCATGTGACATCAACGATAAAATGAATAAAAGTAAGCACTTTTGAGGCGCTTTAACACCCCAACCAAGCATAACATTTAGGTGCACGTGTAGGTAAGTGGCTAACAGAGTTCGCCAAGTTGGATGCTCAAACCCAACGCCCAACTCGATTACCCTCTAATTGGGCTCTTCGTGGGCCTGAGTCAATTAATTATTGGTTGGTAGGCCTGGGCCAATGGATATAACCATAAAAAAAAATGTCGATCTGGCACAGGCCCAGGCTTGCGGAGAAGAATGCCTGCAATCTACTTTGGATTCGAGACTTGGACATAATGTCCCAGCTATTTGCGCTGACATCTCTCTCCAGTTGGACGACCAACTTCGATTCAATGCCAACCATTTATTCAACTCCTCTTTTTTTTATATCATCTATCTTCTCTCTCCGCCTATCGATGAACTCCACCTGGCTGAGCCTCAAACCAGCAACCCACGTGGCTGACTTTCATGTAGGGCGCCACGTTTAAGGGTGCTTTCGGCAGGTAGCAGAATCCAAGCACGTGGCCTTCATGGTGGTCTCGTGATTCTTACGCACTCCACCCATGGCAATATTTCAAAATCCTGAAGGCCAACTTTCTCCCCTTGTCGGTCTGTTGGGGCCCACTACTTGGACGGTCTAGATTTGATGGCAAGTCAACCGACGTTGGAGAAGAAGTACATGGAACCCGTGCAGGCAGCAACCTTGGAAGCCAAGGAAAAGCTTCGTCCCCAACTCGTCATGATGCGTGTGTGCGTCTGTCGCATTAACAAAGCATCAATGTATATTTTTAGCAAGCCACCCCTTTTCTTTAGCATCGAGTCCGTGCACCTGGCACGCGTAGATGGCGTGGATGTGGTGGGCCACCGCGTGCATGGGCGTTGCTGATGCAGGTTTACGTGTTCGCTTGCTGTTCCGCAATCAAATCCGCACATCGTTACTTCCGCCCCACGCCGCATTCGCCACGTGCGCTGACATCAAACAACGCAAGTGTTCGGAAATTCCTGCGCCGATTGCCTCCGTTTCCTGAAATCTTGACCCTCCATCGGTTTTAGGACCAAACAAAATCCATCCGGAAATGAAATCAAGTTATTTCAACTACAAAAAATCGCAAACACTTACAGTTTGCTTGTTCAACTGTTTGGATTGATCGTAAACTGTTTGACGGTCAGTAAATGGTGCCTTTTGATCGCGTTGGGGATTTTGCATGTTGCACCATCGTGTTTAGCCATTTCGCAATTTCCACTGCATGATTATTAATTTTGCATTCTTTAATTGCAAAATTACAACATTCGAGCGAGCAATGTGTAAAATGGTCTCTAGAACAAATGACATGTATTCATTAGTTTGAAATGTAAGGCATTTTGAAAGTTTTTTTCCTTTTCTTCGTTGCCCGAAAATTAAGTCTGCTCCGTAGTCGATGGTCCACGTCAACGCTTGATGGCAGGGCCTATTTACAAATTTGTTCAACTTCTGGATTTGGCACGAAAGTTGGATAGTTACGAGCAGCCTACGCAAAATTAGGAAACTTGAGGGGATAACAAATAAAAAGCCCGCGGGTTTGAGCACGGGTCGTGTGTCGGATGCCGCGTTTGTTTGTCGCGCGGAAGACGGTTGCGAGGAGTACTCATCCTGATAGTTTCAGTACACGTGAGTATCACCATTAGAAGGGTGAGCACGGGATAAGAACTGCTACCCTTCACGGCCAACGCTTTCCAGCCATGCCAAGAATGAAAAAAACGAGAGAGACATGGGGTGAGGTAGCTTTGTTTTTTTTGTAGATTTTTTTTTTGTTTTTTATATATTGTAATTTATTTAATTGAATTTAAACCAGATATCTTATTTGTCTCCACGCCCATTTCTATGGTGTTTAAAAAACACACAGGCTCAAAATTTAGATTCGCCGTTACAAGATAAGAAATCCCCCATTTATTTGAAAAATATTTTTTTCGAGTGTTGAGGCCGACCTTTTTCAATTGAAATAATCTCTAAAATAATAAATTAATATGCAGATTATTAGCTTTAATGAAAATACATAATTTGTGAGAAAAAGAAAAAGGTGCACCGTAAAGTAGCACTATGGAATCATTTTTCACCAACAACTGGCTAGATATTTACAATTGGTGAATAAGCAATTTCACGTGCATTAAAAAAACATACATACGTAACTCACTTTATAACGAAAAGTGAGTTTATTTCAATTAGTGATGATCTAAAGAAAAGTAATAATAGAACCCCCACACCAGCCTAGACTAACACCAGCTCTTTCAATATTTCATGCTTTGTTGTGCTACCAATAAAACTTACAATAATAAGTCACAAAGTGTGAGTTGGATGCATAATTTTATTAAAGGGTTGATAAGAGATGGAACTATTATAGTAGAAAATTGTTGTAGTAGAAAACAACTAAAGGAACGAGAGACTTAGATCCATTAAAAATGATCTTTTATTCTTGATGAAAACCCTACTTAAGTTTTGAAATATAAGCTACTTTTAGAGGAAAAAACAAGTCAATCAGGTGATTTAAAATCTATTAAAAAAATTGAGTCTCATTTTTAAAAATCTAATGTAAGGTTATCGCATTTGTATAAGGAGTTGAATATCATTTTTTAAATTCTAATTTAAGGTTATTGCATTTGTATGGGAAGTTGAGTAAAAACTCTTAATAGATTTACAAACATAAATATTGGCATGGAGTAGAAATGTCATTTGACAGATTTGACTATATGAGTAGAGAAGTAAAGCCAATTCTAAAAAGATTGGGATCGTCTCTGTATTACTTGTGAAAATAGCATATACACAAGGCCATAAATGTGTTAGCTCTTAGATTATTAAAAATAAAAACAAGTATATGCTAATTGTCCGGATCCTCGATTCAAAACTAAGGGGTTATTAAGTACACGATACAACTTTAACTTTTGTACACTAATTTAAAGGTTCAAATTCATAAGATATCTTTAATTATGCATCTATTTTAATATGCCAATTTTTTGACGTGTGAGGATTTGATGGTTTTATTTAGAAAATAAATAAAAAATTTAAAAATTGTTGTGTGGAAGAGTGGTGAAATACTAAGCTTTTGACATAGAAGACCTAGGTTCAAATCGTCGTTAAGGCAACGAAGGGTGCAACTCAGGTCCGGTCAATTCTTGGTCGAACTTATCATATCCCTATTTTTAAAAGTCTTACCTTACGCTTTTATTAAATTGGTTCGATTCAAAGTCAAACCAACCATAGTGTTTCTAAAGATCAAGTCAGTTTGGTTCTAGTAAAAATTAGTTCAGTTTTAGGCGCAACTTGAAATGAACTAACTACATTAGGTAATTCCTAAACCTATGAACCAATCATTCCCCCTTTGCAGCAATTTGCATGTTGTTGGGAGTTTCTGATAGCAAATCAATAACAGTGGGATTTTTTTTACAACAATGTGGAATAATCACCTTGTTCTTGTAGCCCCCCCTCCGGTCAATGCTAATCGGGAGGAGCATCATCCGTCAATCAACCAATCATCTCCCCATAGTCATAAGATCGACTAAATGAGTAAAGACTATATAAGCACCAATCATATCACCATAAGCATACCAATGGCCACAATCTATAAGATATACATACAATGTAGGTATATGACTAATTAAAGTATATCATTTTTTAATAGATATACAATTTTTTATCAAAATTACCAATTACGACAAGTCCTATATATCAAAATGATACATTATGATCATATATATTTTATACGTCCACAAAACTCATATATATCAAAATAAAATAACACAACTAACTATGTTGCATAAATTCTCCTTGCTTAGAGTTTCAAACCCAGATTGGGCTCCTTCAAGTAAACCTGTTAAGATTTAAAAATAGGATGAGGTGGGCAACTGTAATAGCCCGTAGCCATACTGTTAAGGTATTATCCACTTTGGATTATTACAGTCCTTACAGCTTTGCCCCTTTATGTTCAATGCCCATACAACCCTCATAAAAGGAGCGTTAACAAGTTTTCATAAAGCCACATAATTTAAAGTTCAAGGACTTTCTCCCTCTTTTCAATGTAGTATGGTTCATCCCTACCACTCTTCACTTAAAAGCATACTAGGAACTATGCCTTGTCCAAACTCTTTTCAGCCCCAATGATCACTTCTCACCCTCATCAGCCCCGAATGTTACAATAACTCAGTAAATAGGTAAGTAAAAGCAATAGATGACTTTCTTTGGTCATACTTGAATCATTTATAACAAGTACAAAAAAAGCAACTAGAACAAAAATAGAACAACATAAAGATTTATCATTTTAAATGAATCAAACAATTTTGATTTTGTTATTGATTATCCTAAATTAATTACACTTATTTTGTACATCAGAAAATATATATTCATATCCTAGACCACGAGTAATTTTAATTATATCTCCACAATGGGAGAAAATTCTTGATTAAAAGAAAAAATACAATGCATCTTAGAAACCTAAAAATAAAATACACACTCTTTCTCAAAATGAATATGTGTTGTCTTTGGGATTCCCAAGCACATTATGATGACTTGATATTTAGGAGATTGCCTCAAGTCAATGGGTGAATAGGATGATATGGCTCTAGACTGGGTTACTAGACATTGGGATAACCTAAAGAATGTTTGTTTTGATCTAGTTTGTTTGTCCTGGATGGAATCAAGACTGGATAATTTTTTATATTTATACTACAAGAAACCATAGAAATAGTAGGTAGTTTGTGACTCAATTAGTATATCCCAGAAGGACTATGGCTGGGTAATCACGATTATGTTTAGACCCAAAAGAGACCAGAAGAAAATAAATGACCTAAGTTTAGTTCGAGTTTCTTACATCGCCCATAAGAAGCTTAAGAAGAGTAGACCAGGTTGACTAGATTTAGCTAGGCTCTCTCAATTATTCATAAAAAACTTAGGAAGAGTAAGATATACTCGGCTCTCTCAATTACCTATGAGAAGCTTAGGAAGAGTATGATTGACTCGACTTTCTTAATTACTCATGAGAAGCTTAGGAAGAGTGAGATTAGCTCGGTTTTCTCAATTACCCATGAGAAGTTTAGGAAGAGTGGGATTAGCTTAGCTTTCTCAATTATCCATAAGAAGTTTAGGAAGAGGAAATTTAGCTCAGTTCTCTCAATTATCTATGAGAAGCTTAGGAAGAATGGGACCAGGATAACTAAATTTGGCTAGCCTCTCTCAATTGTCCATGAAAAGCTTAGGAAAAGTGAGATTAACTTGGCTCTCTTAATTAACCATGAAAAGCTTAGAAAGAGTAGATTTAGCTCAATTATCTCAATTATCCATTAGAAACTTAGGAAGAATGAGACCAGGATGACTAGATTTAGGTGACTGAAGTAGTCCTATTAAGGTTTAACTCGATGACTCGGTCCTAACTTAGGCTTTTTGAATAATTGGATTGATGGTGTTTACTAAAGTTTGACTCAGTGAGTTATAACTCAATGACTCAAGTTTTCAAATGACTAGATGGATGGTGTTTGCTAAGTTTTAACCCAATGAGTCATGACTCAGTCCTAGACTTAGGCTATTGAGTAACTGGATGGGTGGTATTTTTCAATATCATATGAAAAACTTGAAGGCGGCAATCTCTTCTGTTTAACCTATGAGAGATCAAAGATCCAAATCATTAGCAATATACTCATGGTAGTTGAATTGGTTTGACTAGTTGAAATTAAACCTAATTAGGATAAAATTAAGCTTAAATAAAATTAATGCTAATAACATTGATTAACACTAATTAAGACTGCCAAATTATCTTCTTTAGGCAACTTAGAAGACTAGGTGGGGTGCATGTCATCATCTCAATGATCCATGGACCCCACCTCCGCATGAGACCCACTTGGTTACCACTCCACTAATAAGTTCCTTCTTGCTCCATTATCTTTCGAGCTTGGATTCATTAATGGATGATTAAGGATAATTAAACTCTATCAGTATATAATCCTCCTCTTGTAGAGATTCAAAATGAGATGGATTTTCACTCAAAGCCAAACTTAGGCTAGCTCAAGACATAAGTTCATTCATGTTCTCCAATACCTCTTCACTATTAATAGAGATTAGACACCCTTGAGTCTCTCAAGCATTGACAAACAAAGTCATTTCAAGTTTACATTTGGAGAATTGACATCACAACACTCTCCTTTTTGATCTTTGAGTTTTAGAAGTTCATCCTCCAAGTCATTCTATTTGAACAGTTAGGTTTTAGCCTCCGTTAATGAAGTTACTACAACTTTCAAACTTGTCCCAAAAAAAACATCAATGGATCATGAATTCCAATATTTTACAAGAGCTCAAGCCTCTCAAGCTTTATTTCATGAAATTCTTCAAGTTCTTAAGGTTGCAAGAGTTCAAAGTTGCTCTTTAATGGCTGATTGTCGAAACTTCAAACCCACTACATCACAAGTGAGGGAACCCATTATGTACCATGATAGAGTTCGGATTTCTTTCTCAATTAGGCATTTATGCCATTAGAGAGCAGTGAGACACTTGGCTAGCAAAAAGAATATCTCCAATGGTTGCTAGCTTCAAAAGCTTCTACAAGAAAGGGAATGAGGAAGATGAAGTTGCTCCCGCGAAGAAGATGAAGTCTCTCTTGCTAAGAGTGTTAATCCTTTTTCCAAGAAGAAGTCATTATTTTTGGAAAGTCATGTTTATTTATAAGCATCTGATGGCCTACCATGAGAAAAAAGGTGAAGGACAGCCACCAATCTCTCATTCTTGCAAGCCAAAATATGCATGTTCTATGGCCGGCCATCACCTGTTTGGTGGTTGGCAACTGCATTTTTTGAAGTTTAACAAAGAATCTTCCACTTCATGGCCGACCATCACCTATCTTATGGTTGGCAACTTCACGTTTTACATTCTTTTCTCTGTATTTCAGCCGTATAAACCATCTATTACTTTATCTTATGAACTTTTATTGCATATTTTCATAACTACAATCATAATTGATTTACCTTGCAAGCACTTGATTAAATGCTTTGTTCTATCTAAGGTATATGGAGACATGGGCATTTGTTTGAAGGCCAACCATAGTGTGGTCAAGCAACAAGTTGCTCATGAAGTCTTCAAGACCATTCGTTTCATGAATTTTGTTTTCTTTTCATATTTTCGTTTTCCTTTGTTTATGTATCTTTGTTTTGAATGGGTCATATACCTTTATTTTAATGTATAAAGCATTCATTAACCCATTTTAAGTATTTGAATATGCACTCTTTACATCTTCCATGTAATAGCCATGTCTTGCAAATTTTCAATTGAAAATTTTAAATCATTTTAGAATATACACATATTCATTACACTACAATTGAACAGGCTTCATCAACAGCTCTGAGAAAATTAAGGGAGATGTTGCAGAAATTTTGCCATGAAATTGAGTGACAAATATATTTGTAACATGCTTGGTGGTCAGCAGAATGCATAAAGGCTGAATATGCACAAGTCGGACAGCATTCATGGTGGCCAACATAACTGGCAGCTAGTAGCTGGTAACAACATGTAAACAACCTTCTTGGTAAGCTAGTAGTTGGCAACTACATGGCCGGCAGTAATACGTAAACAACCTTGGTGGCTAGTGGCAGACAGCTACTTATGGACAGTCTTTTTGATAAACTGGTGGCCGGCAGCAACATATAAATAACCTTCTTGGTGGTTAGTGGTAGGCATCATCAACTTTTATTAAATGCAAGTCACCAAGTGAAGGTCCCTACATCCAGAAGCCTGACGATATGCATCTGGTATACTCCCAAAAAGATTGGTTAATGCATCAAACATTTCTCCATGACCCCAACTCCCAGAGTCATCAACACAACTAAAAATTTTGGTAGGCCCAGACGGGCAAGTTTTTAATGGTTTTGTACAATCTCCATAAACAAATTCAACAAACCCTGAATCTGACATTATGTCATCATTCGTTGAATAAATGGGATCACTAACAGCTAATGACTTGTAACCAAGAGTGTCCCACTTTGACAACTTCTTCTCTTATGCTTTCTTATGGATAGCTTCATGTTTCTCATGACTCATTTCAGATGAGACCCTTTTCCTTTCCTGCTTTACAACAAAACCGTCAATTAATTGGGATGCTTCTTCGAATTTCTCAATTCATGACAAATATGAAAACACGTCAAAACTAGGATCAAAATTAAAAGCAAAAATTCTTTTGATAGATATGTCATCTCTACTCAACAAATCCTTGGGATTTATCTCAACTTTCCAGTCATTTTCATCACCCTTGATTGATTGTTCATAAGCACACATTTGAATAATTTTTTTGTCATAGCATTCAATTCCACCACATTTACCCCATTTGAATTTTCATCAAGATTAGTAGGATCAACCTATGTAGCCCAAATATAAGAGATTGCAAGTCACTAGCTTTAGATCCTGCATTTTTCCCTTCACCATGGGTATCCTCATCTCTTCCAACCACATTATGTCTTAGCTAATCCAAAATCAACAACCTTTTCATGAAAACTCTTATCAATTCAAATGTTTGCTTATTTGATATTATATTGTATATAAACTGGTACAACGTACTCATGTATGTACTCAAGGCCCTTTGCAAAATCAAGGGCAATTTGCACTCCAATAACCCATGGCAATGGCTCCCTCCCTGAATCTCGTAGATGTTGGAATAGATTTCCATTTGCAATGTATTCATAAACAAAGAATAAGGCAGACTCAATGCAATACTCTATCAACCGTACCAGGTTCAAGTGATGAACGTGTGTTAGAACTTTCAATTAGGCAAGAAACTCTCATATTGCTTGTATTTCCATCTTCTTAATTGCAACTTTCTCTCCTCTTAGCTCCACATAGTAAACAAACCCAAATCCACTCTGACTAGTTTTATTAGTCGTGCTGAAGTCATTTGTGGCCTTTGAGAGTTTTTCATAAGAGAATTAGAATATAGTTCCAATAAATTGTAGATGGATCTCTAAGCTTGATGAATCATTTTATGACCCAACATCATCAATCATCTATCCATTGGCTAATCAAATCAAATATAGTTATAAAATTCACAACATGTTTTACATAAATCACAGACATTAAGTCTAGACATTGACCATTCTCATGACCATACCCAACCTAATGTTATGTCTATGAATCTTGGGCTACTAAATAACCGAACACAAGCAACAATTATACAATATGAACATATACTTTCAAATAATATCATGAATGTAAATCCAAATCGAGCATGCCACATGTCTACCAAATCAAAACCCTCATTACTTAGGTCATGTTCATCTCATCATATTTATCCATTCAGGCTCATCTCTTGGCCATACAAGCAGGGCAAGCTACCACCTCATCGTCATCATTATTATGTGCATATCTCAATTACCCATGGCATCTTACATGATGCATACCAAATGTCATGTCATGTATCATTTATCACATATATCACGGCCTGGCCCAAAAATAGCATAAATAAATGTCATTTTTAAACCAAGGTTGAATTCTCCCTGGATGGTGGTGCTGTCGTGGGCACCCAAATTTAGAACCTTGCTCCAATCTAATTTTCTGTAGTAGTGTGAGTAAGG
>JAYJMB010023837.1:0-15938 GCA_036873735.1 Pouteria campechiana
GCAATTGGGAGCTAGTGTTGCAACTATAGAGTAATTATTGTATCATAAATAAGTTGTATCCATACTCTTGGTTTTTTGTTTCCTAATAACTTAGTTCGGGTCGATTCGGGTCCCTGCACCCCTAAACCGCACCTACCCCTATTTCTAGATGCTGATCAAGATATAGAAATTGGGTCAATTTGGATTGGGTTTTTCGTATACTCGACCTAAGTCTTTGGAGCTCAAAATTGACAAGAGATTCGAAATCTCCACGTCCCTACACTAGCACTCTTGCATTTAGCAAGGAGGTATGGTATAAATTGTATTGCATTCACAGGATATTACAAGTATATTACGCTCTTTTGCAATCAAGAGTTTTCCCTAATGAGTTGCAATTGAGGACCACAATGCGTTGATGGTAACGTTGGTGGAACCGATCAATTGCAAGGTTTTGATTTAATAGTGTTTTTTTAATTTTAATATTTTTAATAAAATAAAAGGATAAACTAAAATAATATAATATTATAACAAAATATTTATATATTTAGATTAATAATTAAAATTCACCCTTATGCATGCTACTTACTGTGTTCTTTTATTTTATTTTTTTCCCACTGCACTAACACGCCCCGATACACCATCTACTTCACCCATCCAAACACCTTTTCTAAATGCGCGAAATGCGATGTCTAAAGCCGTAAATGGGAAGTTGGTGAGTGGGCGTTTCAATCGAATAGTCACTGTAGTTCACTTTGGAGACGCATGGTGAAATGTGACTAGGTCAATTTTTCATTCGCTTGAGATTGACAGGCCATTGTGGCATGGGTCCACATCAATCGAACACCATACAAAAAAGTCGTTCATCTTTCAACCTACACTACTGCAGCCATCATAAATTCATCACTTCCTGATTTCCCCGTTGAATCCGGTAGTCGTCTTGCTAACCATCCATTCCATCAAGACCCAAAAGCCACGCTCGTGGCACTCGATTAGCCCCAAGGATTTCAAACTTCCCATCCATCACCACACCTCGGACTGCCCGGATTCTTCCAGGCTCAATCACAAGCACCCAGCAGCCAAAAAGGGTGCCAATGGGGTTGTTGAGTAGTGTGTGCGCAGCAAAATTTAAGGGGGTAGATCATGTCGGTTACATTCGGTTGTGGTCAATCCAGCTTAACCGTAGTTGTAATATCCCAATTGCACTCTAGCCCCAAACTTTATTTTGAAAATCTCAATCCAACCCTGATACAAATCTAAGAAAATTAGGTTGATTGAGGTTGAATTGAATTCCTATTAATGATTAGAGTAATTTTGGATAAGGGTGTAATAGAAACAAGGTGTATTAGTTACCTTTTTATACATCCTTTTAGAACTATGTAATACTTTAAATACTTCTAATAAATACGACTTTTCTTATTTCTTCTTACTTTTTTATTAAAAAGTCTAATGTTATCTCTTATTACATTTTTTTTGTTATATCCTATTCATGTTACAATGTTTCCAAATAGACCCATTGAGTCAAAAGATTGAAAATAATTTTTTAATAAAAAGTTTTTTTAAGTAACTATTTTATTTCAAATATAACATAAAAATATTAAAGATAGATTTTAAGTGCTAATGTTTAGTTGAAGGAAAGGAAATAAAATAATATAAGATATACCTACTCTAGAAATTTTATTCATTATTATTATTATTTACATTTTTAATTATTATCTCATATTTATTTTAACTTGATTCACTTTATATATGTGTTTTTTTAATTTTCTTTTTTTTTCATTTTAGAAATGAGAACGCATGCCTAAGGAACGAATGGGCATTTAGAGGCCATGGGATAATTAAAGTAAGGTATATTTGAAATTGGGTAGAGTCAAATTAGGTTGCCAAGCCCAATTTTAGAAACCCACTTTTCCCTTTCCCCAACCCAACAGGCCAACACAATCCATTTTGTGGTTTGGGTTGAACCCAACCCAAACTCCACCTGACCGGGTGCGTATTCCGCCCTCGGTGCCAGATGACAACACGCCCCGCCTCACGGACTAACCCCGCTTCTGTCTTCCTTTCGGCAGCTGTACTTAAAAGGTCAGGTGGGACTGTGGGAGAGCGTCTGTCTCTCTTCTTCTCCGCCATTTGCAGGTGTCTCTCATCCTCCCTCAGCTTTTATGACCTCGAAAAATCCAAACTTTCTGCTTCTTTCGATTCATTAAACGGTTAGGATTCTGTAAAGTTTCTCAATTTCACCATTATGAAAGGAAAATTTCAGCCGGAGCGGATCAAGAAGATGAATCTGAGCGACTCCGATCCCCTTCTCCATAAACGCACGGTGCCGGAGAGCAGCGCTGGCGAGATAACGGCTGGTGGAAATGGCGACGATGCGGAGATTGACGCCGGTTCCGCCGCTTGCTGCCGAATCTGCCTCGAGTATGACGGCGAGCCAGGTGAATTTCGGTTTCTTGTTCTGATATTGAATTGGATTCCGCTTCAGTATATTCCGTGGATTGCATGCTGGAATTGACTTTCTTGCGGGGTACAAAGATTGGAATTTGAGCTTATGGTTGCTGTCTTAGTAGGATACAGCGCTGAGGTCTGATTTCGGCGTGCTTGGGGACAAAGGGCTGCTTGTCATGTGTTGTGCGATTGATGGTAGAAGCAACCCTGGTTTGGTAATCTTATCAGCCATCCTATAAGCAGATTGAAAAAATAGTAGTCTATCATCAGACTATGAAGGAAAATGTTGATTGGTGAAAAAAAATGTAAAATTCCACTACTGAAGTCTTTTGGGATTGGTTGGATTATGAAACATGGAGATAGACGCGAACATCATTTTTAATGATGAGCTTCGGCATGCAATCTTCTTTGATGATCATCATCAACTGTTCTTCAGTGCGTGCATGCATGTGTAAGCTGCTGTTCTAGCTTCTTGTTGGCATTGTCATCTTCGTTATAGCTGTTGTTGTCATGATTCAACTGACGCTTTCAAGTGATTGAAATATTTAATTTCTCACTTCATGAGGAGATTGCTGTGTTTGTGGCATGTGAGCATGCTAAGAATGCGACTCAGAGCCACTTTAAAATGGTATGCTAGTTCTGTACTGCTCACTCTAAGCATGCTTGGTCTTTTGTGCAGGTGAAGAGTTGATATCTCCATGCATGTGCAAAGGAACCCACCAGTTTGTCCACCGTTCTTGCCTTGATCATTGGCGCTCAGTGAAGGTATTTTTTTGCTGGGCCTTTAGTGAGATTGTTATTTGAACCGACAAATAGGAAATTTTATTAGTTTTATATGCGGAATCAGTTTGAACTCAATTAACATTTTTTTTAATTAATCAGGAAGGATTTGCTTTTTCTCATTGCACAACTTGCAAGGCACAGTTCCATTTTCAAGTAGAATGTCTGGAAGATAACGCATGGAGAAAATTGAAGTTCAGAATTTTTGTGGCCAGGGATGTTTTGCTTGTATTCTTGGCAGTACAAACTGTAAGGAAAATTACATCAGCCTATTCCTTGAGTATTTCATCTTGCAAGAGTTGAGTATATCTGTATGAGGTTTTTGTGGAATTAAATGGTCTTGTATGTATCTTTACGCTGATATAGATTGGTATGGATGGTTGTATCTGTAACCCTATCAACTTAGTTGATGTGAATTCCTCCGATAATGCTTATCTTATTTTTTATTTAGGGAATCATGGCAGCTCTTGCTATTGCTGATGGATTTAATGGACCGTGTTATATCTTATGCGTGCCTTATGTATCTCTAGGAATAATCATGCTGTTATTGACAGGCAATTGCTGCCTTGGGTGCCTTTGCATACTTCATGGACAAAGATGGGAAGTTCAGGAACTCATTCACTGAAGGCTGGGACCATATTTTGTCCAAGCATCCCATACCTTTCTACTACTGTATAGGTATATCTGATCTCTTTTTCTTTTTTTATTATTCAAACATCTTCAGCATGTCTTGTTTGTTTTGATCATCCCATTGTCATGCTAAAGGACTAGTTTACAACTGTATCCATTTATACTTTCGTGTAAGTCTGAGTATGTTCTCTGGATGAACACCTGACGTTCTGTTAGGCTTGTAGATTTTTTTATGGGTACTGAGCATGGGATCAAGCAATTTCTCAATAATTAAATGAAAAAGATCTTCTACCTTCAACCACAGTAAATAAGGGCATGTTTTATATACATTCTCCAATACTGATAAACCATGTGTTTTCCACTTTGGAATTGAGACTTTTAGTTTGTAGATGTTTAGTTTTCCATTTTCTAAAGTAGAAAACTGAAAGTGTTTGCCTTTTGAGAAAGAGGGATAACATCGGAATTTTCACTTCGTTCTTTGTTACAGTGCAAGACGATGAGTTGGTTTTTAAATGGATATTGCTTGACAACTCCCATACTCAGCAACAAGAAAGAAGATTTTTTATTTGAAATCCGAGTGTATGCACAAGTTGGTAGGCACACCAATGTGATATATATGCATTCCTTAGTGAATGATGCATACCATAATTGTAGGAAGTCATTGAAAAGCTTGCAAGTTGGAGTCCCAAATTTTATTTTGTTTTTAGCTTTATTTTAAAAATGATGATTGAACCCATTATGTACTTGCATCTTATGAACTGTGCAGGGGTGTTAGCCTTCTTGGTACTGCTTGGATTTTTCGGTCTGATACTGCATTGCTCATCAGTCAACAACAATGACCCATGTGCAGCTGGTTGCCGCAACTGCTGTTATGGATGGGGGATCTTGGACTGCTTCCCAGCCTCCATGGAAGCATGTTTTGCTCTGCTTGTTGTCTTTGTCATAATTTTTGCCATCCTAGGCATCGCTTATGGGTTTCTTGCTGCAACTATGGCAATACAGAGGATCTGGCAAAGACACTACCACATCCTGACGAAGAAGGAGCTCACAAAGGCATGTGTCCTTTTTTTGATTTCTTTTTCTTAAGAATCAAAAATAACAATTTCAATCCTCCGATTCTAAATATAACAAATATGGAACATTGGTGGGACAGGTAGGTTATTGCATCATTCAGGTTTGGTTGCTATTGGTGAGATGGGTAGGCTATTTCATCATTCAGGGTTGGTTGCTCTTAGGATGTCTGCATGGTGCAAAGGTCCACCAAATTCATCGACCCCATGGCATCAATGCATGCATAAAACTGTGGAGCATCCAAGTTGTGGGTGAACTATGGATGGAGCATTCCCCAAGAGAATATTCTGATTGCACAGAGTTTACCGCAAGGCTTTGTCCCTTAGATTGGGGCATCCAAGAAACTGCTAACCTGTTCACTCAACAGTGTTGATAGCACACTTATGACCATTTAGTTAATGTGAATCCGGGCTATGCTTCTGTGTCTGCAGAGATCATAATACATGGAAAATATTAGCAGATGTTACAGGTCACTGAAGCTAGACCAGGAAACATCTAAGAATGCTCAATTTGCTTTGCATTGGCATGCTCCACCAGTTAACAACATCATCATGGTTGATCAAATTGGCATGCTTCATGGTACATCACCTGTATAAAGAGGCTTTGCTTATCTTCTAACTATAACTAGGGACAACTGGATAAAGTGGCTTTGCTTATCTTCTAACTATAACTAGGGGATTAATTTGTCATCTGCATTTCTGAAACTTGGCTTGTTTTTAATTTGGTTGATTGTAGTTGTTTGTATTTTATTGAATGTGGTTCTCACCACGCAGGAATACGTGGTGGAGGATCTAAGAGGATGTTATACACCCCCAAAGCTAGAAGCTGAACATGAAGCGCGTCTGAGAACGCTCAAGCTTCTTTAGAGTTAATGTAATGATTTCCAATTTGCTCTTTGCTTGTAGTATCGCAGCTTAAAGGTTGCTTGTAAAAGAAAATGGATTTTGTAAAGAACAAAGTGTTGTTTCTTCAGCACACTATAAATCGCCTGTGCTGTAGCACAGATCAGTTGAGAGCGTGATGATTGATCAAGATGGCTTGCACACACAAAATCTGTTTCAGCCAAACCAATGGCATAGGCTTTGATGAGGGTGCTTTCATGTAGGGGTGCAAATCAGGTCAGTTTATACCAGGTCAAAGTGGTCCAATCCTAACCATGTATATAAAAACTCTTACTTGACTCTACACATATGGAGGGATGGTTTGACTTTGTCCCAATCCTATCCCTATCTTTCATCATGCAAGTTGAATTCAGGTTAAGTTTGGGTCAATAATTCGGGTTAACAACTTGATATCTTTTACATTTTTTAAATCCAACGTAATCCTGAATAAGCTAAATTCATATTAATACTATACTTATAAATTTACTAATATAACTTACGAATAATAAGTTAAATTAATCCATAGCTAACCATATATACTATTTGCAAATAAAATTTGTAAGGTCAAAATAAAATGAAAATTTTGGGAGCCAATGACCAAGACCCTCGCATTCTATCAACTCCATAGTGCAATATACAATTGGTAAGATACTTCAAAGAATTAAGCTGTAAGCACCCAAGAAATCATGATTTTAGCAACATCTGAAACATGCAAAACACTTGAGAAAGTTTCACACAAGCAGGACTAAAATTCAATGGACCAACCTTTGCTAATGACAGGAAGAAGAAACCTTTTCAAGCAGCAATGGAATCACAAATGGCTCAAAAAATGGAGTTGATGAAAAAGCATGTTGCGGATAAAGCTTCCGGTTAGGTTGAGCAGACTATAAAACTCACTGGAGTATGAAATTCAGCAAAAAATAAACATTCATTATAGAAAGTGAAATAACTCTTTGAAGTATTGGTTTCATCATTATTTAGAAAGGAATGTGAAAGGGAGCCATTGATCAAGTTCATTTAGCACATTATACAAATTCAATGAAATGGAGCCAATGATCAAGGCCTTATATATTTTTTTCATAAAATAAAAAATTGATTTCGTGAGGGTTCCAGGGTTTTAAGTTATCAGGGGCTTTTCTATCAATTTATATAGATTTTAACATTGTTTATTAATTTAATAGTTATTTTTCATATTAGTACTATGCTTATAAATTTACTACTACAACTTATGAATAATAAGTTAAATTAATGTATTGTTAACCACAAATACTACTTACAAATAAAATTTGTAAGGCCAAAATAGAATTTAAGTTTGTTTATATTTATTATTAGCGTGGGTCAGTTTAGTTTTTACCACCTCAACCCATCCCAATCCGCCCTGCAAAAGCAGAAAGGCAATCCCTAACCCCTACTTTCATGGACACCCATGAAGGTAGAACTAAGTAGAATAATGACCCATATGGCTATTTTGGCATGGAATTCAGGTCAGCTTGCCGTATATATTTTAGGGTGCAACTTGGGTCAGATTCCACCAACTCGACCCAATTTTGCTAAGGTCAAGGTTGAGTAAAGAAAAACTTGGGTTAAATTTACACAAATTTGGTTGGAAAGATTGAATATGTTATTCTTAAGTCATTTTCACCACGTTATTAATCCGCTTTCAACTCAGTTGTCAAGTCATTTTCAACCCATAACTCAACATAAATTTTAAAATAATGTTGAGTTAGAGATGGAAGTTTTAGAAATTTAAAAATTTCAACTCATTCAGGTCAACTTGCTGTGACAACTGCCTTCGGGCATGCGTGCAGTAAAACCTTAGCCATGCAGGTATGCCATCTTTGTCTGTGTCACTCAAACTGACCATTCACATCAGCCTCACGAAAGACATCATACACATCAGTTTATCATTCAAGAGTCTATATTTTCCTTTGATGCCAAGTTAACATTTCAAAATGTCTGATGAAATGCAAGTTACCAAATACAATTCGTCAGTTACTTAAATACAATATAAAAAACAAATTAAAAAGTTCAGCAGAATGAGATGAAAAACAACAGATGGAGGCATTTCACTTCCACAGCTTTCTTAGTGACATGTTCTTCTCTGTCTCCTTTTTCATGACCTTTGCAACTGCCATCTCAAAATCCTCCTGTGTTACATGAACCCTTCTCTCCCTCAGAGCAAACATACCAGCCTCTGTGCAAACCGCCTACAAAAAGAAGCAAGATTGCCATCAGCAGACAGTTAACAGTTCCTTTGTTCTCCCCTTTCTTTTCTTTTTACGTAACACATTCACAATTTGGTCATGGTGCATGTGATCTCACATGAATATTTCATAGAACTATTTATAAACTACTCAAGACAGAATTAGCAGGCCATTGCAAACCAAAGATTGTAAAATAGCCAAGGGTTGAAATAACCAGTACTTGGATTCAATGACTCAAGCTTATCTAGTATTAATTATTCAATCTGACTTTGAAGGGAAGCTAATATCTCATCTCACAACTGCAGCCAGCATTACGGATTCAGATTCTCCAAATACTAGTCTCCTAAACACCTAGAGGAGCAAATGTTCTGCATCTGCATACCCATAATTCATAACTCCTTGAACAGAATTATGCTCATATAATTCTGCTACAACCTAGAAGAAAGGTTCAGTAAGAAGCCAATGACAGCCTTCCATGTGACAGGCAATAATGGCTTTTTTTTTAAACAAATGAATCCTTGTTTACAACAACAACAAAAAACAAAAAACACATGTAACAAGTTGATCTCAATCAAGCCTTCCTCAACTACATGCAACTTGATACCCTAAAGAATGTGCTGCAGATATGAAAATGGCATGCATCAGGCAGGCCCCATTATGAAGACTAAATTATCTAAAATCAGCCCAGTTAGCTTATTAGGGAGGTAACAATTGAATGTCATAGGCAAACTTTTTAACCACCAGTTAGTCTATATGTGTGATCCAACTCAACCAGTTAGTCTATATGTGTAATACACCTCATGAGTTGAGTTGACCAGCCTGATCTTTTGCATCAGACCACTGCAACCCATTGATGCACAGCTTCTACACCACCATGCATGCAGGCTAAGTGAAACTACCAGTTCAGATCATACATGACCATACACATGTTGTGGAAGCAAAATGCAGAAGTTTCTTGCCTATGACATACCATGGAGGATTCTGACATTGGATGATGAACAACAGAATAACATGATTGATTTCTACTAGGTTATGGTTCTAAATGCACAACTAAAGGTTATGGTTGCTTTTCTTATCGGAAAAATAGTTAATGCTGACAACCAGTGACTGCGCTCATGCAGTTACATACCTTGAGCTCTGCACCAGATGCACCATTCATCTTTTCAGCAATCTTCTTCAAGTCGATCCCACGCATTAAGTTCATTTTTCTAGAATGTATTTTCAAGATGTCCAAGCGTGACTGAGAACAGTAAATCAAAACCAAAATCAGAGAAGCAGAATGTGATAAACAGAACTAGCTGTGGACATGCATGACAAACTATCTGATGCAAGAAATCAAGAGAATTATGCCTACAGCAGCAGAGGGAAGAAAATAGTAGCAGCAAGCATCTACCTCTTCATTGGGATTTGGAAATTCGATCTTCCGGTCAATCCGTCCAGGCCGGAGGAGAGCATGGTCGAGAATATCTATGCGGTTTGTTGCCATAAGAACCTGGGGCGAATAGACAATCATATTGAGATTTCAGAATGATGACCACACACTCCTAAGCTTGGAAAGTCCTGCTTATTCAATTACAATTTTCCTGAATTCATAAATAGAGTAAATTGAATACCTTAATCTTGTTGGATGCTTCAAATCCATCAAGCTGATTGAGAAGCTCAAGCATTGTTCGCTGAACTTCACTGTCACCATTGCCAGTCCCAGACTCCATGCGAGCAGAGCCAATACTATCAATCTCATCCATGAAGATGATAGATGGAGCATGTTCCCTGTGATAATAGAGCAACGTAAAATTACACTTATAGATGAAATTACAGATGCATGATTTTCTGAGGTTAACTAGAATGCACAACTGTCCCAGAAATATCGATGGAGATCATGATAAAACGCGCCCAACACACACATACTCTAGGTGTAGTCATGGAAATTAGGATTTACTTATTTTATTTTGGAGGTTTTAAATGAGATGAATGGTTTGGATTATTGATTTATTACTTTATTTGACATTTTTATAAGTATGCAGCTTTTAGGGTTTTACTTTTAAGCCTATAAATAGGGTAGCATGTACTAAGGTTTTCATTACTTTGTGAATTAAGAACATGCTTGCTTCTCCTTGTCTTCTATTCCTTCCCTAAGCCATTTATTTTTCTCCCATTTCTTCCTCCTCATCCTGAGGATCTTTCCTCTCTCTTTCCATTTCTTCCCTTTCTTGTCCTGCATGAAATTGGTACCATAGCTAAACCTAGTATCAAATTCACTGCCATGATGCCATCACCCATCATCCATTGCTATGCTCGCATGTCACTCCCATCTGTGTCATGCACGTGTGACACACGTCCATCCATGAAGTCATGTATGTTATTGGAGGTTTTGGGCCTCCACCTAAACCAAGCTGCATCTTAATAATCAATCACCAGCCAATCACCTCGTCCAAGAGGTTGATTGTGTGATTTGATGTCATACAGTACATCACCCATAAAACCAACAACTGCCACTTCAAAGTCAACCACTGAATAGTGCCAGAAACCCATCTTTGACTGCTATCATGGGAGGAGGTGTTTTATCTTCCTAACTGACCATCTTCCTCAAATCCAGCAAACGTATAATGCCAATTCTTGTTGTGGAAGTGATTGGACTTCAAATCCAGTGACCCAACTTCGCTTGAACTCAAATCAGAAGAGCCAACAGTCGTCTTCCCAACTAACATGAACTAGATGCAACATTTGAATTACCTCACACAATTATTCTCTAAATAGGCTTGTCACTACCTTGGAGACCAGTGTCAATAATTTATTTAGTGGATTTCTCCTTTGGGTAGACATTGAATTAAATGTATACTTAGTTGCCTAAGTTTCCCCAACATGCCTAAAGGGTAAAAACTTTTGGAACTTATCATGTTTCAAAGCCTTATGGCAAGCAGCTTCTGTAGTATAAAAAGCACGCAAAACAAGTTCTCTTTTCAGTTTAGGCCTAAGTGCATTAATGAATTTATCATGCTTCACTTATTGTACATGTTTGATTTTATACCTTGTACACAAATTGTCAAAGTTTTGGAGGTATTATTCAATGTTCCTTACTTCAAATTCATCCATTTTTCAAATAATTGATTATTGTAATATTGAAGTAAACACTTCTCTTGCAACTTAAGTTTATCAATAAACTAATGTGCGACTCTCTGTAGTCATCAATGTCCTGTACTTTTGTTGAATACCTCGCCAACAACATTTAATTGATCCTACTAACTTTATTTTAGCAAATCTAATCTATTGGACACATAAGAACCATCATCGGCGTGTGAGTATTGGTAGAGAAATTCTAATTGAAGCCCTGAACACCCACAAAGTTAGAGAGAAAAAGTTGAAGATGATTTTTGGGAACAACCTAGACAGAGATTACCATAGGGTATGAATCCAAGGCAAGTATTTTCACATAATCCTCGAGGACAAGTTTTAAATAATCATAAAAACGTGCTTAGGGATGATGAGGTCACAAAGAAAGTCAAAGTTGATGTCCCTAGCTTTGATGATCAGTTTAATCCTAGTATCTTATTAGACCTGTTATCAAAACTGGAAGTTTTTTTTTCTTTTTAGTTGATGTAACATATCAGTGCCCAATGCATCAAATTTGCTTAAATGAAGTTGATGGGATAAGCTAAACATTATTAGTAAGGAATTCAACAAGACTAATGACTGAAGAGAGTCACCCATCACCTTGTGAGCTGAAAAACACTTAAGTTGCAAGAAAAGTATTTACCTCAATATTACAAAGATCAATTAACTGAATGAGAAAATAATTTGAAGAAATGGGACATCAAGTGTCACTAAATACCTCTAAGATTTGGACGATTTGTTTATGAGGCAAAAAATGAAACAAAGACAATGGACAAGGCATGCTACATTCATCAATGGACTTAGGCTTGAAGTGAAAAGGGGACTTAAATCTTGCATGCCCCATTTATTATGGAAGAAGCTTGCCATAAAGCTTTAAAACTAGACAAGTTCTAAAAGTTTTTACCCCTTAAACTCCTAACCTCCCAAGTTAGGGAAACTTAGGCAACCAAGTACAACAAGTCTACAAACCCTAGTATATACTACCCTATTTATTGAGAAATAATATATAGAACAAAACCTAATTTAACTATAAATGGATAAAAATACGCCATATAAAGTAATAAAAGCTACAATATTTATATTCGTTAAGCTATAATCCCTAAAATCAAATAAATTATTCATAATTTATAATTGCACCTAAAAGTATTCTACAGATTAGGAGTGGGGAAAAAACTTCAACAATCGCCATCATCTAAACTATCCCCACTAGTGGGATTGGCAACATCCATGCCATTCACATTCCATTCTATCATAAACCACAGCCTCAGCTAAACATGTCCTGATGTCCTTTCTAACTGCCTCCACCTCCACCATTTAGGCCTTTAACTTAGACCCACTAACTCATATTCAGTGCAGTTTTGGCTCTTTGTCATGTCTTCACTGACTAATGCCTCTTTTAGGGGCTGTTTGGATAGAGAGAATATAATGTGTATCCAAAGGAGGAGAGGAAATGATGTCAATAAAAATGAAAGTAAGATTAGCAAAGTAATGGGTAAAGACAAAATAAATAGGTTTTCTATGAAAAGATATGGCTAATGATGAAAAGAATCAGAAGATATGTTTAACTATGAAAAGACAAAGCAAGCCAATAGGTAAATGTCTTATCAAAGAAGAAGGAAAGGTGTTTCCACTCCATTTTCAATCCAAACATACTTTTAGGTTCACACTGTTAAGTTCAATCGTACTTCCATATTGTTTGGCTCTCTCCAATATCAACATCTTCTTATCTTTCCTCACCAAGAGAACGAACTTTTACTCCATTTTACAATATTCCACCTCATTAACCATAAGTCCATAACTAGCGTTATAGATACCATAAAAATGTACCAACTGAATCCATTAGGATGCAGCTGTTGCATAAAACTGTAGAAGTTTATCTTTGCTTCATTCAGTCCACTGTGGTAACAACATCAGTTTGAGCATTTTTGACATTGCAGACAAGTTTCAAGACTTAGGCCAGCACATTTTGACACATCCAAGCACACTTGGATTTCGACATGTGTATCTAACATTGTACTTACATGGAGAGAATAGCAATTGAAAGAAAAGGGGAAAAAGATAAAAGAAAAAAGACAGAATGCATCCTTCAGACATATGTTTCCAAGTTCCATGCATGCTGGAAAGTGGCATGTGTCAGATCTATGACATCCATCAGATTATAAGCTCCAACAGCAGGCTGGCTTGCTTGTCAGGTGAGCAAGATGTGTGTAGGAAAAGGACAGTTAACTAATTGACTAGCAAAGGCCAACATCATGCACATCGGTTGTGGTCTGTTATATTTAAGTTTAATTTCAGGCTGATTATTTTCTAAGGCAGTTGGCTGTTCCGCAGCCAGGATCTCTCACTTGCATGCCATTCTAGCCCATGCCGACGTGTACAATGCATGCTTTCATTGCAGATCTACAGATATAACTAGCAGTTCCCCCACCCAGAAATTAAATTCTAAAGGATAAAATCAGAACAAACCTTGCCATAACAAAGAGTTCTCTGACCATCCTAGATCCTTCTCCAATGTATTTCTGAACCAGTTCTGATCCAGAAACCCTAATGAATGTGCAATCTGTGTGATGTGCCACCGCTCTTGCTAACAGCGTTTTCCCAGTACCAGGTGGCCCATAAAGCAACACTCCCTGGACAGTGGAGAACAAGAATAAATCACAATAACAGAAAACTCTAGAAGTAATGGTTATCAAGCAGCACAACCTAGAAAAAGCTAGGTCAAGGAATGATCACAATAGCAAAATATTATGAAAAGTACCTTTGGTTGAGCAATTCCGAGACTCTCAAATAGTTCAGGATGTTTAATAGGAAGCTCAATGACCTGAAAAGATTAAGAAAGCTGACTAAGATTATTCAAATAGATTATAGCCAAAATGTATAATCCCAATCTGAACAGTTGATTTCATTAATGGAAAAAAACAAAGGGAAAAAAATGTTTCATATACCCACTAACCTCTTTTATCTCCTTGATTTGCTGGTCGAGGCCACCAATCATGTCATATGTAGAATCAGGGACTTTCTCCACTTTCATAAGATTGACCAAAGGATCTACTTTACTAGGCAATATTAAGTGGAGCACATAACTATCATTGCGAAGGGCAACTCTAGTAGATGGTGTGATCTTTGTTATATCAATATTCTTGTCAATATCAACAACATATTTTCCTTCAGGGTGAACCTGTAAACAAAGAAAAGTTAAAATGCAAATTTGAGGATCTTTGAGCTTAACTAAACAGCAAAAAGATGAACAAGCTCAACCCGTCACAATCATCCAAGAGGCATGACAAAACAACAATGACAACTCATTACTGCTGAAGATACCAAAAAAGAATATGTTCTTTCCCTCATTTAGGCCTATCTAAGATCACTACCAACTCCATCTCCATAGTGCTCACACTGCTTACGATGCAATCTAATCCCCAAAAATCCAGCACACAAACAAAGTCATGCATTTCATGAACAATCCCCTTCATATAGTTTCTGCAAAAGAATGCTCTCAAGAATATTTCAAAGAATAAATAAACAGCTGTTCCATCCAAAGAGTAAAGCATGCTCAACTTTAATAGAAACTCATGTCATACCTTGACTAAAACCTTTGATTTCCCCATAACTTTTACTACTTCACCAACATAAGATCCAGGCTCTTGAAGTAACTGCAGTTCCTCTCTCAGCATCCTCACTGTGTACGACACCAAACCAACAAAACCATCATTAACAATATTATACAAAACAACTTCAATTCTATTGAAAAATATGCCAATTCCTATGTCCAATTAGTTATAACGTTCCTAGAATTCTTCTGAAGCGTTCTTCAGATAGTTACTAGTAACAAAATAACCTTCAGTACCAAAACAAAAAATTCTTAACGTAAGAGATAAATCAATTGCTTGCAACAAGAATAAAGGGACACATTGAGTGTTGATAAAAGACATTAGCTTTTGACAAAACTTGAAACAGACGTTTATCAAAAATAAAACCAATATTTGGTAGTTCATGGAAAA
Source organism: Pouteria campechiana (assembly GCA_036873735.1). Classification (NCBI taxonomy): domain Eukaryota; kingdom Viridiplantae; phylum Streptophyta; class Magnoliopsida; order Ericales; family Sapotaceae; genus Pouteria; species Pouteria campechiana. Next base: position 15,103 of record JAYJMB010023837.1, read on the forward strand.
GGAAAAAGGAAAAAAATAGGGAAGGAACTATATAATTTAAGGTTCAAAGACTCCAATTGATCATGGTGCACCACAACCCAAAAAAATTAAACCTAAAACACGATCTATGACATTCTAAACTATCAATGCTAGGAAGGAAAAGAATCCAAAGAGAAATGCTAGGCCAGGCCCAAGAATAAAAATAATAAAAATAAGAGGGAAAGATTAAGAAATAAAGGCAAATTCTAGATACCTAAGGGAAGAAGAATTGCATGATACAAGGAAAATACATGACATCCCGAAGCCAATGAAACCAAAAATTGAACATTAATGGTGAATCCCAACAAGAAATTACAGCCGAAATTGCCATTGCAAAACAAAAAAATTGGCTACAGAATTGGATTTCAAATCTGTGAAAATTCCCATGGATGAAAGGATTTAATTTGGTATGTTCCAATGGTTTTGAGACTACCATGTATAATTTAGGTTCTAAATTATTGGTACTAAAGTGTTGGATTCACAGAAGAGGCAATTTTCAAAAAGGCAATGTAAACAACCAGAGTGCAAATGGTGTTGAGCAGAAAGAGCAAATAATTAGAGTAAAAGTCAGAAAGATGCAACCCTGTAAACCAACATATCATGCAAAGAGCTATCCAACAATTAAGTAAGAGCTACTATTGAGTTACCCTGGAGGACTAGAGTGCCCCCATAACAGGATGTTAAGGCACAACAAGTGGGGCCATTAGGACATTATTTATGGAGCAGGTTGCAATCCCAATGGTTAAAGGATTTGATCCAAAATGTTACATTGGTCTTGTGAGATTTTATTTATTTCATAGGCCCCAATAATAACTTTA
>JAYJMB010023837.1:21441-39814 GCA_036873735.1 Pouteria campechiana
TTTGTCCCTTATCAAAGTTAGTCCCCATTAATAAACCAGACATACACATGCTATAAGATCCAATCTAATTGGCAATTGATGGTTTTGTTGGTTAAAATGAGGACTTCTCATGCAGGACTTCTCATGCAATTATCCATTTGGATATTATTTTTGCCAAAGCATGCTTAATAATTTAATTTTGAGTATGTCTATCATCACTTGAGCTACCTTATCACTTAAACTGCCTAATTAGCTAGGGGGATAATACTTTTCATGAATAGTGTGATGTCACTATAATGAGTGTCATCTAGCCAAAGTGTTAAGATGAGACATTACTATTAATATCATACAAAAGATATTTGTATAGATTAATTTTTTATACTAATTCTTAATAGATAATCAGAATGATTAATACGATTTGAACCGATGATCAAATTAATTCAACTAGATTTATTCAAACATTGACTTTATTAATGGCCAATTTTTAATAATATTATTTTATTATTTTATTTATTTTAACTATTTTTGAGTTATTTTATTTTAAGGGTGGCAACAAGTGAACTAATGGCTGAGATTGCTTTACTAAAGTTTAGCAATGATATTATGAATATCATAAAAAGCATTACTCATAAGATTATTTACCGTTATTAATGACACAACATTCATGCACCAAAGTGTGTAGAGCCTATATTTAATTATGAGATTTCAGATTTTTTTCCCTTTATAAAGACACATGTAAAATTTACTTTGTTCTATTTTTGTCGAGTATCGCCTGATACTCTGCACATTCCACTCATACCTAATTTTCTATAGTTGTCAATGCTTATCCAACGGAGCTTGCTTTCACCAACAACTCTAAATTTTAAGTAAATAGCATTAATAATATTATAAAATGGATTAAGCTAATGATTTTTTCATACATGAGATATGTGCAAAGAGGAAAGGTTGAAGGTTGATTTAAATGCTTGGCTACAATGCAATATAATAGCTTGTTAGAATTGTCATGTTAAAAAATAAACATATGCTTAAATTGCAAAATTAATTTTATGATTTAAAAATAATTATATTATTTTTTACCTTTTAAATTTTATTTTTATAATTTTAAAAATAATATTTTAAAATCACAACTTATAATTATTATAATAATACATTTTATATTAGAGGATAATATTTTAATAAGTATAGATTAAAGATTTGAGAGTATATTACAAATAGAAAGTTACATTCGAATGTTTTACGAATAATAAAAATAAGTAAAAGCCTTTACACAAAGATAATTAATTCCAAAAATAAATATGCAGGGCATATTTTTTGAATGGATGGATAAAAATATAAAAAATAATGTTAATAATATAAATATATAATTCTAATTATTAAAAAATAAATACATTTAATAATTTTTTTAATAATAAAATATAAATAATGATTAAAAGAGGTTAGAATAGATGATGAATTTTCACACAAAAAAAGAATTCATTTTCATCAAATAAATCTGGGGAAATTTTGCCCATAAATTATTCTTTAACAACTAGCAAGAGAATTTTATGCATGGACTGGATCAAGATCATAAAATTTTATTGCATAGAGATAAGCAGGGATATTGTTCTTCAGAGGATGACATAATGGCATACCAATGCATGGGCAATTGAGTTAAAGTCATGGGTATTTCTGTTCTTTCAAGGAAGGTAAAAGTCAGAGGTAAAGCGGTAATATCTTGAATTAGCCAAGGGCATTATCGTCTGTCAATGTATATAAATTCCGCCATCCTCGACCCCGACCCATATCGAGCTGCTCTCTCGTTTCTGAACAGATTTCTGCGGCCATTGTCGAAGAGATTTTGCGCTCCTTTCAGAGCGGGAAAGATGTCTGGAAAAGGCGCCAAAGGCCTGATCACTGGGAAGAACTCCGCTGCGAAAGACAAAGAAAAGAAGAAGCCAGTCTCGCGTTCTTCACGAGCTGGACTTCAGGTCCTTCTCCCTTTCTCAATCCTTTTTCTTTGATTTTTCATTCTCTTCTAACATGCATTAAGTATTCTTTGTTGGATTTCACTTATTTCTTTATCGATCTCTTCTAACATGCATTAAGTATTCTTTGTTGGATTTCACTTAATTCTTCAAAATTTTGGATGTTTCTCTCTCCCTTTTTACAATTTAATGCCACTTCATATGGAGTTGAAGGATTTATTATTGATTTGAAACCACAGAGGGAGATTCTTAAGTCTGGTTTTCTGTTAAAGGCTCAGATTTGAAATTGGTTGTTAATCTAATGGCATTTGAGCTTTGTTTGGTTCTGTTTTTGGGAGCTTTTTTTTTTTTTGTTTTTCGGGAGTTTTATCACTAGTGTTAAATGCATGAAAGAGTTGAAGATAAGGAAGAGAATTCTAGATTACTGAAGAAACGGAAAGGATGTTAGTTATTGGAACAAGAGTATGTTCTGATTAACGCTCTTGGTGATCATTTGGCACGTTGCCTGGTTTTATGCATCTTGCTTGTGTAGTTGTGTCCTTGATTTGATTGTAGTGAGTCGCATGCATTTAGAACTGATTGACCCAGCAATTTTACAGTTAGAAGTGGTGTTTTTAGTCTCCGGTCCTTATTCAGCTACCTGTGTTTTGATCTTGATCTTAACTAACTTAAAATCATCACAGCTGGAAGGTGGATTTGTTTAGAAGTTCCTTGTTTGGCAGGTCTGACTTGATCAAAATGATCATTGCAAGTTGATGACAGCAATTCCTGACTGAGATCTAGAGCCAGAAAATCAAAGAAATGGGATTTCCCTCCAAGATTCCCGGTGATTAGATTAAATTTCTAACTCCTACCATGTATTGGCCTAATTTTTGGAACATGCCCTTGCATGGACATGTGAATTCAGCCTCTGTTAACATTCACTTCCATAGGAATTTCTGCATGAGGCCATTTACACTGGAAATGCAGATCTTGGATGTAGACTATTGGAAGGGATATGCGATTTTCTAAGATTGAAGAAGAATACCAGTTTTTTTATTATGACTAAAACAATGAAGACGATTCATGCTCTGTTATATTTACCCATGGTGGTTGATTGTTTTAGGAATTTTTTTACATGATATTCATTTTTGCCCCATATTCAATAGAATTAAATTTGAATCCTGTGGATCTAAATGTCTAAGAATTCTTTCCCTTTGGATTATCTCATAAGAACTCGGAAGTTCTTAATGCTTCAAAATTTCCGAATTCAACTACCTTTTTTTATTGTTATATAAAGCTTCACAGGATGAGTAGACTACTGACGTAAAACTGTAGATGGTCTCTTAATTTTTGACCATGCGCTAATAATGTTGAGAACAATGTGACTCCAGTCACCTTTCGAAGCATTTAAATATTTTTTCTGATAACACAACGGCGAGCACTCTCACTCTGCTGCATTCCTTGCTGCCTGGTGTTTCTCTAAGAGAAACAATGCCAATGAGCGTAAAAACCATGTAAAAGAGAGCCATTAAGCATCAGTGTACTCCTTTCGATGGAACATTTGATAGCTCTTCCAAAAGCCAAGGGACGTTAAATGAGATGATTATGCCTCTGGGTCTTCAGGATTGGGGAACACTGCTCACATCGGAGTTCAGGTTTCTCAGAAAGGCTGAGAAAGCAGTAAAGTTAGAATCTTACCTTAAGAAATATTCATGCTATTAACACTAGGCTAACTCTTGGTCACTGGCATTATATGAGAGTTTAATGCCGAAGTTGAAATTTTGGTTGAAGCTCCCATCTGCTTGGTTCACCATGTTGGGAATGTTTCTCCTTTTCTTTCATGCTCAGTGGATAACTAGTTCTTAAAGAAGAATCTAAGTCATTTGTCCCTTGATAAATCTTTAGGTTCCCCACTTTGTGCTTTTGTTGTCTTTCCAAGTTCCTATATAACTTTTGTTTCGGTTATGGGCATACAGCTGCATCATTTACCAATACAGCCTTGGACCTGAGGAGAGTTATCAGGGAGAAGGATGGGATTTAGTCCCTTTAGGGAATAAAGATCCTTGGTTTAAATTTAGTTTTGTTGGAGAGTTGAAGCGTCGAGTCTATTAAGGTTAGGTACTGCTAATGGTTGAAGATATACAAGAAATCTGCTACCAGAATTCTTTTGGTAAAGGACTTCTTGTATGTTCCCACATTGAGTTTGCTTTTGTCTCTATACCATGCATTTATCTGTTACTTATTTCAATGGCAACAGATTTGAGGATTTAGAATGAAACAATTTGGCAATGAAATCATAGATTGAAACGTGCTTGCTTGAGTTCTTTTCTAAACCATAGACTGAAACTTGCACAAAAATAAACAATCATAATCTTGTTCTGGACCTTGAAGATGGTTGGCTGTTGTGCACTGAACTTCTTCAAGAATTTTGTATTTGGAGGCAATATTTAGACTCACTCTCTGACCGGACAACCATTAGGAGGCTTGTCCCCTGTTTATTGAGAAACCACTTCATACCACTTCATACCATCCATAGATGGCATGGACATGGTCATGGTCGTCAATATTACTTGACTATAAGGGGAGGCTTAATGTCCCTTAAAAATTGGCAGGTAGCAGTCATCTAACTTTATTGTTCTTGCAATACTTAAAACAAAACACGTTTTCTCCAATGAAGCCTATTAGACAGCTCATTGTTTGCATAATATGAATAGTGTTTTCCAACCTTAATGGGTGCATCTCATTTAAATCTCCACAGTTTCCCGTGGGCCGCATCCATCGTCACCTGAAGTCGCGAATTGCTGCTAATGGGAGAGTGGGAGCCACTGCTGCTGTGTACTCGGCTGCCATCTTGGAGTATCTGACTGCAGAAGTGCTGGAGCTGGCTGGGAATGCAAGCAAGGATCTTAAGGTGAAACGTATCACCCCAAGGCATCTGCAGCTTGCTATCAGGGGAGATGAAGAGCTTGACACACTCATCAAAGGAACCATTGCTGGAGGTGGTGTCATTCCTCATATTCACAAATCCCTCATCAACAAGTCCTCTAAGGACTAGATCGCTAAATAAATTTATCATAGTCATAAGAAATACTTATCATAGTCATAAGAAATGCAGCCACTGCAGAGGAGCTTATGGCAAGTGCCTGCCTAGAGATGTAGATCTTTTTAAAGACTCTTCTCTGACTGTTTCCTCTCACCGTTTGCTAATGAATGCTGCATTTCCTTTTTATATCTAGAATTCTCTCATTTGGATGAAGCTGAGAATTTTGTGCGAGAATTATTTTTGCATCTGTTTGGCATGCTACTTCTTTTCACATCAGCACAGATGTTGGTTCATATCTGATAAAACACCACTGCAGCAAAGGTTAGTAGTAGTACATAAAGATAATGAGAACCCTAGTACTCTTTAACCCCTGCATCCATAGAATGAGTATGCTGCATGTATGTCAGCGGATTCAGTTATAAATTAGAAATTTGTTCATCCTTCAAGTTCAAGGGAAATTTGGGTGCCCAGGCTTTTGCAGTGGGTGGAGTAAGAGCCACACATGGCGGTAGTAGATTCAAGCAGCAGGAAAAGGAAACCGATTGATGTGTTATCACGATTTTGGCTGCATTCTCCAATCACATTGAGAACCTGAATTCCTCTCAAGGGATAATCCCAAACAGTTCAAGAGGCCTTTCCAAAAGAATCATCTGTTGAGTATATTCTTTTGGTAATCTCACCCCAAAAGGAGGAAATTAGTTCCTAGGTGCACTTTGATTAGGATGCGTGTAGTGCTGGAATCACAATTAATGTGTACAAATGGAAAAGATCTTCTTCAAAGTGCAATGCCTTGGTTTTGGGTGAGAATAGCTTGGTACACAATTCACATGCGGCACACTATTTAAAGGTATGCTACCATCCCTGCCTCATCCGTTCATAGTTCCAGGATCATAAGTTTAGACCAATAAGAACAAAATAAAATAGAGGAGAAAAACTTACCTCTAACATCCTTCACTAGACTATTTTTTGTATCTTCCATTGACACATTAGTATTTCTTTCTTCTGAAAACATTTTAAAAACAAAGCATAAGCTTGAAGCTCAGTAAGTAAATGACTTTTTAGTAAATTCAATTCAAACACTTTTGGTATCATATTTTCAAGTAAGTAAACAACTTAAAATTCAAGTATCGTATTTTCAAATTCATCAGCTAGGATTTGAAAATAACACTCATGTTCATCACTTTTTTATATGTAATGATATTGATGCACGACTATATATATGTGTGCTATGTATATTACACTCAATGTTAGGTACCCCTTTCAATGGGCATTGCTAGAAACTACTTTAGTTCTAGGTAACTACGCTACACCCTCAAGAAGCTTTCTCAACAAGTACCATACATGCTCAGTAATCATATCAGCATTGACCCAATTTAACTATCATATCTTTCGTAATCTCAAGCTTAGTTACCATTGACCCAGTTTGGCTACTCCACTTTCACAGCAAGCCCCACACACAAGCATCCATCATGCTACTCACTTATGCATTATGCTCAATAAGCATTGCTTAAAGCTATGCTCAATGTATTCTATGCTTTCACAACCCTGTTTTCATAATATGTAAAATTTACTCAATTTCATCAAATACACTCATAATAATACATTTAAAGAAACGATTTCCATATAATTTAAATCAAAATTTGAAAGCATGAAATTTCGTAAAAGCATGTAGACATGATTTAAGGCAAACATTTACATCAGGAAAGCAACTCATGTTATAAACATTCTATAGATCATCCTGCCATAAAAAAACATTTCATAAATAGCTCTTTTCAAATATACTTTTGATTTTATTTTACTTACCTTCAGCTTGCACTGAAGAAGCTAACTCTCTTATCGCCACCTTAGCTACATCTTTCTTTTTTTCTCCTTTCCTAAATCAACATAAAGATAACACACATACAATGTCAGTGGTTACTTGGCTTTGGCTATAACCCTCTCTCTTTTTCTTTTCTTTTTTTCTTTTGGACATTGTGCATGGTAGTGTCATCCATACTGCCACCAAATTCATTCATTTTACCCATTCCATGCAGCCACAAAATTCATTCATAATAACCCATATCACTTATATATCCACCATTCAACCAATACCATCCTTTGTTTCAATCTACCTTTTTCTTGCATGGCAAGCCTTGGTTTTGGGCTTAAACTCTCTTTCAATCTCAATTTCAATTTTTTCTCCAATCCATTCTAACATGTTGTTCAGTCTTACCCTATTCATAATACATTAACAGGGAAACCATATTTTTTATGGAGAGGCAGCACCAAGCAGCTTCTGCTAAGGCTAATATTTAGCACTTTTTTATCCACAATTCATTAATCTTTTATTGTCACATATTATTCAGCAACACAGATGGAAAAATCTGGAGAAGCAAGACTAAAATTAAGGTTTACTATTCCACTTTCAGTCCTTCCCTTTCAGCACACTTCATTCACATGGCCAGTTGGATTTTGGCTCTAGCCAAATTTCTTTCTAAACTCATTTCTGTGATTTATTTCATTATTATCTCAGTTGTTATCACACATGATATGATAACTAAGAATCTGGAATAACCAGATGATCGAAATGGGATAGAAAGATACATTCAGATGCCCCTATTTGCTGAAAATGGTACTCGATAGCTGCTCTATTTGAAATCCCACTTACCCATATGACTCCAATGTCCCATGAAAATATGCATTTCACTATTTTCTTCTTAATTCTCGTTGATTTTCAACAATATAGATCAAAAGGTTTCGCAAAACTAAAGCAAAAAATAGAAGTTTAACACCCTAAATCCGGCACCCTTTTCCAGCCATCCATGCAATGTGAGCGGCCGCCCGGATTTTGGCTTCCCTCTTCACATGTACAGCAGCCATGTTGTTTGGCTTCCACTTTTCCGAAATTCCCAATCTAAACCTTCATCTTCCATAACAATTCAGTGGCCCGTGACACCTTATAAAACCCCTCAAATCATCTCTTGAAATCACATTTGATTTACTGCTATAAGTCTCCGCATTTGCAGAAATGAATTCTACATAGGTTATACAGTTACCTGATTTCTTTCTTTTTGCAGCGATGACTCCTAGCTTGCAACCCAACTTGGAAATTGATTCCAGCAAAATTTCCTTTTTTATTTCTTCTTCTTCCGCACCTTACCACCGTCCCTTTCTCTTATTCTTCTTTCATCTCTGTCCCATCTTTTTTCCCTTTGTCTTTACCCTCTGTATAGAATATGGGTTAGCTAAATGATAGAGTCTCAGTGCTGCATGGCCAGCCCAGCGAAACAAATGCTGCCAGCGAGCAGCTGATTTAGAGCTACGATAAGTTCCCCATCCCCCCCTTAGTCACCCCCAATGAGCAGTATGCGTCCAGCATGCAACGGCCCAGATTTTTGTGGTCCTCATACGTTTATTTTTATTTTTATTTTACAAATTGTCATGATTTCTTTCTGGTCCACATTCATGACACAATGGCCCCCTTCGTTCTTTAATGCCCTGTTTTATTGGAATTTCTAAATTCTCTTTTGCGCATTTGATCGTCCAAAGCGAGGCCACCTCTAGCCATCCATTTTACCTGGGATTGTTAGTTAAATAAGCTTCTGCCATTTACTAGTGGGTTCCAAAATCTTGGGTCCATCAGATGGACTGTTAGGAATTTTGGATGATCTTGATCACATGTGGCCAGTGTCCCCATTTTTTACTTTAAACTTTTAGTTTGATTTTATTATTAATTTCCTGCGTTTGAACATAAATTTTAAATAATATTTCAAGGTAATATTGCCGCTATCTTCATCTGTTACCGTCCAAATATTAAGGCCGATCCAATAAGCCATCCCCGAGTTGAATGATCTCGATTAAACATTAATTCTTGTGTATTTGAGTCCAAACTCCCAGCCCGCTGAAATGGTAATAAATCCCTTTGACGTTCCTTTGTGCTTTCTTTTCTTAGCTTTTTCATTCATTAAATCATCTTCATCTCTGTCATTTTCTCATAAAATTGGAATGAATTTTTTGTTTCTTTCTTTTTTTAATCTGCATTCTCGTTCGGGCATCCAACGGTGAATAAGAATTTTCGGAAATGACTCCGCTTCCTATTCATGATAAAGTATACTTTTCGAAGAATGCAAAATTACATGGTACTACAAGAACGAAACTTGGGAAACAAAGAGACCATGCAGACCTCAAATTGTTGTGTGGGTTGTTGCATGGTTCCATGACTCAAGCTACTGAGAAAAGGTCACGCCTGCAGAGGCATACAAAACCTTGCCAGGGCATCCCTAAAGCGCGAACTGAAATGTATTTGTTTTGGTATAAAAGGGAAACGGAAAACCTTTGTTTGGTTTGGGGTAAAAGAGAATGAAATGCAGAGAAAAAGTCTAAAAAGTGAAAAAAGGTAGGTGTTTATGTTAATCATAAAATAATTAAGGAAAAATAGATGAGAAGCAGGTTAATAATGGATATTTAAATATCACATTGGTCTAAAAGGGGAAAAAATTAGCTTTTACTCTTTTTTTTCTCTCTTGAATCAAAAATAATAAGACATTTACATATTTTCATCAAACCTACTTTTTTCATAATTAAATCTATTATTTTCATCATTAATTTTATCCTTTTTTAAAAAGTATAATTAAAATTTTTATTCATTACTCTATTGATATCATTTTTACTTTTAACAATATCATTTCTTTTTGAACTTACGGCCCTGTTGGATGGAATGAAATGGAATGAAAAATATAAGAATAATTTCAGTTATAAAATGGATAAAGTAAAAAAAAATAAATATTAAAAAAATAGGCAATGATAAAAAAAAAATTAAGATTATTGAAAATACATGTTAAATCAAGCCTCGAGAAAGAAGTTTTTCATGAAATGGATTCCAATTCTAACTCACCAAACAAACCCGAATAAGGAAAAGAGGTATAATATATATATATATATATAGAAAAGTAGGAAAAAAGTAAGGGAAATTATGTAATATAATAAGGAATAATTAATATAAATAAAGTAAATAATAAACTAAATTAACTTTTAAATGAAAAGATAGGAAATAACTATTGATACTATAACTAATAAAAAAGTAAGGTTATTAGGTAATGAAGATATCAAATGTTATCAAAAGATGTAAAAAGGATTGTGGAAAAAACTGGAAAACAGAATTTTCTCGGAACTTTTTTCATCCTTTTCTTTCCTCATTACCAAACACAAGAAGAGCATATTTCTCTCATCCGAATAGGTGTAGGAATATAAAACGAAGATAATACAAACTACGGCGATGACAATAATGTAGCAATAGATAGGAAAGTAACGGTGATGATGATAACAACGTGGCGCAATTTTATTTTATTTTGCAAAATGTTGCATTCATGTTGCAAGCAATTGTGCAGTCATTGGCAGTAATGTTGCCAACCCGAGGGCAACCAATTCAGTTGTCTCCAACTGAATAATGCTTCCAAAAGCACACTCTTGGAATGCAATATTCAGTGCATACAAAAGTTTGGCTGGGGTCAAGGTTGGCAGCTTGGGAGGAATTAGGAAACGCGGCACCCACAAAACCATCAGAGCACTGCATTTTGACTCCTTCAATCAGCTCTTGTCAGTCGATGTGCTTACAAAAGCATCCATAAAACCCACCATAAGCTTTCTCGAAACCAATGACCAGTATAAATACATATTTATCAAATCGAGAGCAGATGGTACGAGCTTGTGTCAAATAGGCTTGACGACCATGACCAAGCTATTTTCTTGGAAAAAAGCATTCAAAGATCCTTCTGCAGACGCCCCAACCAATACTGGTTTTGTGCAGTTAAAGCATACAACCTGTGCTACAAATAGAGTTTTTGTACCGCCATCTTATCCCTTGATGTACTATATAGGCAAATGCAATGAGAATTCCCAACTTGCATTTGGTACATCTGAAAAGCAGCAGGCACCAAAGAATTACTACTAATAAAACCTTAGATTTGAAAGACAACGTTAGAACATCAATTGCCATGTAATTTAAACTGAACGACATCACATGGGATCCAATGAAAATGTTATCAGTATTAAAAGTTCAAACAGAATATTATCATCAATCCCACAGCATCAAGTCAAAAACAATTACCAGTCAATAGAAGAGAAGTGACATTCCAATGACATTAGTTCAAATTCGAATATGAAGAAACCGACCCCAAGTCATGGCCATGAATCCAAAACAGAACTTGACCTCGTTTCAACCGGATTTTCGCATCCTAAAAGATGATTCTAAGAAGCCCACCAATCGGGCCTGGTTAACTTGCAATGCCAACATCCAATGGTACATAGACATCCTCCAAACAATGACTCCCCCAGCATCCTACACTGAAATCCCAAAACAAACCAATTCCTACCCATCATAATACACAAAACCCACCAATTTCCACCATCTGTCCATATCCACCCCCTTGCAAGAATAGGAACTAAAGAAGCATTCTAATAAATAAGTGAACCCAACCCTCCTGTACTACCCTAAATGGCTAGAAAATCACCATTCAGAATTCAAACGGCCAAGACCTTTGGAACTCTCACTGGGAACTCGTCAATCTCCTCCATCCATGGGTTTTCCTCTTTGGCAGGATTGATGGTTCTTAGAGCCTTCCAGACCGCACTGTTACACTTGAATCCAGACCCAAATGCAATCTGCCATGTTCTATCTCCTCTCTTTACCCTTCCCTTGGCTTCTGAATAAGCCAATTCATACCAGAGCGAGCTGCTTGATGTATTACCAAATCTGTAAAGTGTCATCCTTGATGGCTCCATATGCCAGTCGGACAGCTGCAGATTCTTCTCCAGCTCATCCAAAACAGCTCTTCCGCCAGCATGAATACAGAAATGCTCAAATGCCAACTTGAAGTCGGGAATGTATGGCTTGATCTTCATCTTGAAGAGCTTCCTCCCCACCAATGTTGCGAAGAAGAGCACCTGTTCGGACATGGGCAAAACAAGAGGACCCAATGTTGTGATGTTAGTCTTCAAAGCATCCCCTGCAACAGCCATGAGATCTTTTGATAGGGAAACACCAATTTTCCCAATCTCATCCTCTTGTTGAGTAACACAGCTGAAGCACTTGTCATCAGCTCCTTTGTGGGTCCGAACAGTATGGACCAACTGGTATTTGGATCGCCAGCAATCTGACCTTTTGTTTGACAGCAGGATGGCTGCACCTCCCATTCGAAACAAGCAATTAGAGACAAGCATTGATCGGTTATTACCGAAGTACCAATTCAAAGTGATGTTCTCCATGCTAATGACCAATGCATAGGAATTTGGATGAACTTGTAGAAGATCTTTTGCAAGATCAATAGAGATCAAACCAGCACTGCACCCCATTCCACCAAGGTTGTAACTAATGATATTTCCCCTCAGCTTGTAATGGTTGATGACCATTGCTGAAAGTGATGGAGTTGGGTTGAACAAGCTGCAATTCACAATTAAGATCCCAATATCTTTTGGTTTCAGTGAGGTCTTTGCAAAGAGCTCATCGAGGGCACCGAACATTACAGTCTCAGCTTCTTTCCGGGCTTCGGCCATTGATGGGTTGGGTGGAACATTGAGGACAGCTTCAGGGAGGTAGGTTGACTCTCCAAGACCTGATCGTTCTAGGATTCTCCGTTGGAAATCAAGGTTCTCCTTGGTGAATGTTCCCGTCAACGCTGACCGCTCCATGAAGATCCGGCGGGTGCATTTTCGTTCATCATCTGGCTTGTAGCAAGCAAAGTTCACTAAGTAGACAGGACGGGGGCGGGTGAGGAAGTAAAGAGTGGAGAGGAAGACCAGGAGGGTGGAGCAAAGGATAGCAGAGATGAGATTGTAGCGAAGGTGGTCCCAAAGGTCATGGAGGTCTTTGGCAGAGAAGGTAGAGAGCTGGGCAAAGATGAGGGCGAGAAGAGGAGTGAGGAACAGGTACATTCCATGAGTGATCAGGTAATGATACCCGAGCTTGACGTATTTCAATTTGATTGATTGTTTGAAATCTGGAAGCTTTCGCGAAGGCGCTGGTTGAAGGAGAGGTGCATCTGGCTTTGGTTCTGTCATACTGAGAACACAAAAGAAAGAAGAATCAGAATCGAAAGCAGAAAACGGTTAAATGAAAACGGAAAACGAGAAGATTTTTGGGTGTTTGGTGGAATCTGAGACTAAGAATATTTGTGTAAATCAAAACAGGAAAAAAAGAAAGAATGTTGTGATGGATCAATCGAAAAACTATTATTTTTTGTCAGAGATTTGGTTGTCTTATATCCAAGTTAGGGTAAAAACATTGCATAATGAAGAAAATACACAATTTGGTTTTTTCCCCTTACAGATCAAAATGATGGGTTTTTCAAGAAGATCGAGATCATGAGATCAGTGGATGGGAAAATACAACTGCCTCTTTGGGTAACAGATTCATCGTTTTTCATCAAAATGGCAAGAAAATATGGCGAATTCTACAATGGCATGTTCCGAAAAAGAAAACAATACAATGTCATGGAGAAGTGATCTTTAGAAAAAAAAAAAAAAAAGACAAATTTCTCATAAATCAAAACAAAAAAGAAAAATAAAACAAAGAAATACAGCCCAAAATTTTTTTTTTAAAAAAAAGCCAAAAGTCTCTAATGTACAACAAAAACTAGTAAATTACAACTACAATAGCAAAAACGAGTTTCTTCTTTTTTCCACTTTCCTTTCTTTGTTTATTCGATTTTCAAATCCAAACCCAAACACACAAGAAGAATGATTCACGAACCTCACACAAAACCAGCAGAAAAAAGAGATTTTGAATTCGACCCAGATCTTGAAACTAACCTTTTAACCCGAATCTAGTGGAGACTAGGCAGATGGAGCGTTGAAGGAGAGAACCGCTCTCTGCAAACGAAGCGAGACACAGAGAGAGAAGACGGAGAGGGGGGGAAGAAATGAGAGGTTTAAAAAGCGTGTGGAGAATAATTCGAAGGACATAGCTGTCAGGGCGAAAATGACGCCAAGGTCACGATACTCGCCGGCCCATTTTGACTCTAATCTCGGGCGTTCGTTTCCATAAAAATCAACGATTTTTTAACTGCGGGTATATCCATTTTCCCTATAGATTTGAACGGCTGCGGCCCATTTGCCGCATGGTATCTTGATGGGACCCACATCACGTCCGCCTCGCTGGTGCGAGTAGACTCTCTTGATGGCATTGCTCTGGCGGTGGCCCCGCACGCGGGTTGTGGAATGTCGACAGTGGGTTTATAAAAATAGTAATAACAAATAACAGTGCAGCCATTCAGTAAAGCCGACCTTAGGGTGGGCTTGAATGGGTCATTTGGGTGTGCAGTGCAGTGGAGAGTACGTCCCAAAAAACACAACGTAGCATCACGAGTAAAAAGCAGTTGAGGAGATATTTTTAAAAGTAGACGGATAATTAAAAGAAGAGAGGATTAAAATTTAAAAAGGGGAGGACGTATTAATATAGACTATTTAAAAGGTAAAAACAATAATTTAAAAATATGAATAATGATTTAAAAGCAAGGAAAGAAGGATGTTTTTGATAATTCCAAGTTTGATTGGAAGAAAGGATGTAATGAAATAGACTACACACCCGAATATAAAAACTTAAGTAGTTTTTATATTTTATATATCTTTAAATGATACATCTCATATAGTCCTTTAATCAGATAAATTTGTGTATTTTAATTGATTTTTCAATTTAGATCTTATCAAAAATAAAAATATTGTAACAAATCTAAAATTAAATAACGTTACTAAGATTTTGCTTCAATTTGACTAAGGTCAACCTTCATGAATGGCAAGGAGGTATAAAAGAAAAGATAATAATTTCAATTATAAAGTATCAAGTATTTTCTTTGCCTATAGTTAATAAAAAAAATAAATATTTTTAAAAAATAAAGACAAGAATATACAAAGTATAATTAATAACCAACAAGTAAAAATAAATAATGGTACAGGAGAAAAAGCACGCCGCCCATCTAATAAAAAAATGTTGCAAGTAATGCAGTTGGTGGGTGCAGGTTAACAAATTTCTACTTGGTGATCCAACGGCACGCAATACACATGTCATGCTCAAGTAGCTGAATATAAAAGTGGGGTCTACATTTATACATTCAAAATCTAAATCATTTATTAATCATTTTTTCTGGATTAATGTTATCCCAAAAAAAAAATTATAGCCGTTGATTCTTTATGTCATCTAAATATCATTCGCACGTAGAGATAAGAAACAAACAGTCGATCTATATGAGTATTATTCTCATAATAATACGATTTATAGTTTTAATTAGACCCATATATTATGTTTAAAATTATAATAATATAATATTTATATGAGCAATATTGATTTAAAAATGGATATTTTGTCGTTTTTATTCAAAAATCCCACATGAAATAATCAATTTCTTTGATTTTTTATCTTATAATGTGAATTTTTAAATAAAAGAAAATTAACGGTGTAGATATATCAAATTGTATACGTGGGGCCCATTTTCGTACTCACCTCTACCCGTTGGGTGGAGGCGAGCGCTCTTTCTGCTCCTCTCGCTGTTCTTTGCGCGGGCAACAGCCAGTTGCAAGACTTGGATGTCGACTGCACGTGAAAGGCATGCAGTTGAAACGGTTGCTGCGTGGTCTCGGCTGTCGGTACCTTTGGCGGCCACACGACTCGTACGGTTCCACGACACTTTTCCAATGCGCGGTTTGGTAACCGAAATTTTTTCACATCTTGTTTTTCATTATTTTTAATTAATGGGAAATTTTAATTATCTTGCATCCCACATGCGGGCCATTTACAGACTCCCAATGATTGATTACAGAGATAGGTAGCTCTAGAAAGGGGCACTTAGAGTGGGGGTGTAAATTGAGTTAGGCTTTGTTTGGGTTGGGATTTTTTAAGATTAGGGTTGCCTAGGATTTAACCAGCCCAATTTCAAAATAGGGTTATGTTGGGTTGCAATTATTTATAACCTGTCCCTAATTTTAACCTAATTTGCCGGTTGCTTGTAATAATACTGCATAGATAAATGTAAGTGCTTCTATTTATTAATATTTATATAAATCTTTTTTGAGTTTTAGCTAGTAAAACTAAAAGATAATATGTTAAATGCCTCTAAAATTTTATTATAAATTTATAAATAACATAAAACAATTGATGATTACAATACTTTTTATCACAAATATATTAATTCATGTGTATATTTATATATTTATACAACAATAAAGTTATTTTAACTAAATTTAATTATATATTTATAAAATAGATAAAGATAGTATAGAATTTGTCAAATTTTATTAATTAAAGATAATTTGATTTGTTAGTCCCTAATGCAACACAACCCAATCTACACTATTAATTTGTAGACATATTTGTATTTTTACTTATAATTACATATATACTTATATTTTCTAAATATTAGCAATAATTGTAAATGTATTTATAAATTTATGAGACATCTATAGATATAATATATTTTTAAATATTTACAAAATACCTATATTTTATCAAATATTATTAAAAATACTAAAAATTAGTAGATTCTAAATTAATAAACAATCTATATACTTTTACAAAAGCTATCAAAATTCTCTCTAGTAAAGAAACTTTAACCTATAAACTAACACACCGTTTTAGATAATAATGAAGTAAAATTATCAATTTTTTATTTAAAGGTCCATTTATTTGATTTTCTATATGTTTTATTTTAATTTCTTCTCGTAATGAATTTATAAAATTCCTTTTATAGGCTAAAGTTTCTTTTAGTTCAGTTAAGATAGACATTTCCGATGACTCAAAAAAATAAAAAATTATAGAGTGATTATTGAAGGTAATATGTATATCTTCATTGGTGACCATAAATGGTTTAATCATTTGTAACAGAAGATGTTCCTAAACTAATTTTTTGTTGCATATTTTTTATTAAAATAAAAGATGTTTGAAAACATATATTTTGATTCCAAATATGAGCTTTAGATAGTTTGTAATTTACTCATCCTTCTATCAAAGAAAATTTTGAAAGATTTTCCCTAAAATATTTGGTTGGCTCTGATATCAAGATGTCATGAATAATATTTTTAATCCTCATTCTAGATATGTAATTGTTTATATTGATGATATTTTTATATTCGTATCCAACAACATTGGAAACATCTTTATACCTTTCGAAATATAACACATCATAATGGACTTGTTTTATCTCAAATAAAAATGAAATTATTTCAACAAGAATTATGATTTTTGGGATTTCGCATAAAAAATCATACTCTACATCTTATAAATAGAACCATCAAATTTGTAAACAAATTCCCGGATATTATCATTGATAAAAAATAATTATAGAGATTTTTAGGATGTGTAAATTATATTGCATATTTCTATTAAAATCTTGCTTATGATTGACAATTATTAACTAAAAGATTAAAAAAGAATCCACCACAATGGACAAAAGCCCACACCAATACAATAAAAAGGATAAAACAAAAGGCGCAATGCCTACCATGTTTATCCTTAGCAGACCTAGATCTATTTAAAATCGTAGAGACAAATGCTTCAAATATTGGTTATGGAGGAATACTAAAACAATGAAGAATTACTCAACCATTTCCAATTTCTAAAAGAAAAATTCATCTAAAACCTTAGTATAAAGAAGAATTAGTTAGATATACCTTTGGCCTATAGTCAGACACTCAAAGAAATAAATATCCTACAATAAAAAAAGAAATGCTTTCTATAGTTAATTATATTAACAAATTTCAAAGTGATTTATTAAATAAAGAATTCTTGCTAAGAATTAATTACAAAGCAACTAAAGACATTATAGAAAAGGATGTTAAAAACCTTACCTCCAAACAAATCTTTGCTAGATGACAAGTGATTTTATCTATTTTTTATTTTCAAATTGAATTCATTAATGGAGACAATAATTCTCTACCTGATCCAGAGAATTTTCGTAGGGCTGAAGCAATGGATAAAATGACCTCCTCCTCTTCCTCTTCACCCATTATAGCCAGAAATTATAACTTTCAATTTTATGTTGAAAGATTCTTGTTCAATCTAGAAGTCCCTGACATTAAGTTCTTGGAAGAACATAAAAGTTTAGACCCTTTCTCTTCCAGAAACAAAGAAAATCCCATAATACCTGAATTATACAAAGCCATATATTGGAAATATTTTCCTAAAGAAGAATGGTTTATTCCCACTTCTCCTAATAAGACCATTACCTATTATGAGCGAATATTATTACATACCCACTCTATTTCTTTAGAACATATAACTAAACCACTTAAAAATGAATGATTCTTATATTTCAAACTTATAGTACGCAAAATTATTCCTATTGAGCATTGGTATGCTTCTGTTGGGTATGGAAAATCAGAAGGCGCCAACTGATCTGATCAGTCGACCAACCAGCTGCGTCCGGCACTGGCGACGAGCGAA
>JAYJMB010023848.1:0-22086 GCA_036873735.1 Pouteria campechiana
TGGGATCGACCCTTGCATAAGCACACTAGACTACACATCGACCGTGCACTTGCGAGGTATTAAATTTGAACCATCATAAATCCATATTATTTTAAATTTCATGATAATGTGACATGTTCCAATGCCTATGATGCATACATTCCCATTACTGGACCAACATTCTCCCAGATTAGACACATTCTCTAAGTATATTATCATCACAAGTCATCATAATCAGATTCATATACGACCTGACCATCAAGTCATCCTTATTAAAACATACTCATCATCAACATACTCACAATCAAGACTCACTAGGAATAACAACACAGCTCTCTTCCCTCTTCGATGTGCACTAGTCCCTCCGTTCACCCCCTACTCCAAAGCTTGCCAAGTCCACGATGATCTCTCACTGCCACCCATTGTGCCCCGCCCTCATTGCTCCACAAGGATCATAGGTTTACCAACCACATCTAATGAGGAGATAAATTGTATTATACTCACAAATCACAGATCATCACTACTCAAATATCACGTGAAATATTATCCAGACACATCCACGCCTCACCAATGTTACATCATAGCCATGCCACCAAGGCATATCATATCCACACCTTATAGGTGTTATACCGTATCCATACTGCCAAGGAACATCCACACCCCATGGGTGTCATATCACATCCATGCCACCCAGGCATATCATATCATATCTATGCCATCCTGGTATATCATATCAAACACATATCACAAGTACACTACCCCATCGAGGTCCCCTACCATGCCTCTAGGCATAACTATATCCCATAAGAGTCACAAGTCATCAAATCACATTAATACTACATTATCATCAAGATACCATCATACCTCACATAGACCAATCATACCCCCAATGACTCATGACTCTGATGAAATGCCATGCAATTCAATATCAAAAGCATTTTAGTTGAACAAATAGCCAAATATAAATTTCAAAGCAAATACATAGAGGTACACAATTTTAGCATTAAAAATCATGATGCAATATAGTAAATGCCAATTAAAACACGGTGCCCATATGCAATATCATGGGATACTCACTATCCCTATCAGAAAGAAGCCTACTTACCTAACTGGAGAATAATTTCATAAATCCTAAAGTTCCATAACTTAGCTTCCAATCAATTGTAACAACTAGGGTGTTAATTTTTGGGTAATGACATATTGATATATATTGTATTTATCTTTAGTATTAATATAAATGGTGATGAATTGAAGTGAGAAAAATCTTACTCCATTATGTAGAAAAATGAATAATGAAATTTTGAATAAAGTTATTATTTAAGGAGGCCATATATTTGGACATGATCTAGACTTATGTGAGGGCAATTTTTGAGTATTTTGATGATGTATAAAAAGGGGACCAAACATGTCTTTTAATGTTAAATTTATGTGGAAAAGGTCATGAATAAGAGTATGAGGGAAAAGGATTAAAGTAGAATGGATAAATAAAGCAAAAAGGGAAGAAACTTAGGGGCCCAACGGCAGCCGAACTAGCACCATGGCACCGAATCAAGACGGCAAAAGGGGGTGGCATCTAGCGATTCTTGTGCCATGATGCCCAAATCTAGCATTGTTGTGCCAACCGATGGGATAAGTTGGTGGGTTGAATTTTTTTTCATTCCATTTCATTTTTCAACCCATTCCATTTTTTCCTTCTTCAGCACACCCTAGCCTTGAAATCCAACCCCTTAAAAATAAATTTCTTGTCATTTTTGCTAGAAAATCACCGTAGTTATGTATGGAAGCAAGGATTCATGCCTTTAAACCTAAGTTCCAACTATCTAGATGGTGGAGGAAGGAAGAAAAGTCATAGTGGTTGCAACCCATGGGATGCTTGACGTTTTGGGCTTGATTCTTCGTCTTGGAAGAAACTCATTAACAAAATTCATGGCAAGTTAAGTTTTTTTCAAATTTAAATTGCATTTCTACTGATTTAGGTTTTGTGAATAGTGGAATTTGGGGAGAAATGCTTGATTTATGTTTAATTGTTGTGGGGGAAAATGAATAACTTGTTGATTGTAATGCTTCGAAGTGAATTGGTTGTGGAGATCTGATTAGGTTGCTATATGGGAACCTACATAACTATTAGAAAGGGGATTTTTTTGTAGGGTGTTTGATTCATGAAATAAATGCATAATTGGCTTGTTCCAATAGTTAACTTCATATTAATGGTGTTGTATCATGGATGAATATTGATGGAAATGAAATTCCCTTGATATGTTTTAATGGAATGTTATAATTTAAGAGATGCCTATGAAATGTTCAACAAAATGCCTCAATGAGTAGGAAAGCATATATAATAAGAGTTTGATTACAAACCTAAGACTCAAATGGAATGAGATGAAGGATTAGGGCATCATTAGTTGTTAAATAAAGTGTTTTGATATTAATCAAGCTGAAAGTGAATAGTATAATGTTAAGAATGCAGGTAAAGCTGCTATATCATTATGGAAATCTATAGTCAACTTATGTATATTACATGTATGATGGAATGTTCTAGTGGGAAACATATAAAGATTGAATCATTATTTTTGTAAGGCCATCGATATACAAATTGGAAACCAAATTAGGAAATGAACAGATGGTGAAAAAAATTCCATTAAGGTAAGTAGCCAATTCCTTCCTTCTATGAATGCTTTACTGGATGGAGATAGCAGATATCCCATGTATGCATGGGCATGTATGAATGGATAGGGATAATGGATATCCCATAAGTTTTCCTTCATATATCTAAGTATGTGTGAGTACTGGGGATAGTAAGTATCCTATGGTTATGAATGGAATGATATGTGTTTATTATATAATTGTGTCTGTGTGAAAGTGATGGGATAATGAATGTCCCATGATGTTTTGGATTGGATAAATTATGGTGTAGGTGTGGATTGATGAGAATATTGTGTATTCCCTAATTCTTTCTCGATTATGCATGGATGAATGGGGATAAAATTTATCCCATGATTCTTATGAGTGTATAGAATGATGAGGGATAGTGAACATTACATAAATTTGTTGGATAATGGTTGATTTCATTGTGATTTGATGTAAGGCCCTAAAAAATTCAGATATGTGAATTTTAGTTTTTGTTAATTTTTGTCGGTTTAGCATGGAGTACATTGGAATATAATTAAATTTTTGAGAAATTCATCATGGAAATTTATTGAATTCGGTAGATTAGTAATATAAACATGAGAATGAGGTCGGAAATGTTAAATAAGTGATTTAAGTGGGAAGAAAATGAATTTAAATGGGTGAAACATTAGGTGTGTATATATTGTAAAATATTAAATTTTATTAAGAAAAATTTATGAAAATGGATGAAATATTATTATTAATGCAAGGATGAGGAGGACACACATTAATCAATAATTAAAAAGTGAATGAAAATTGAAAAATGTATGTAGAAAGGTCAAATGCCGAGTATGCCGGTAAATTTTGATAAATTTTGATTTAAATCAATTTTAATTAGGAAAAATAAATTAAATTATGAAAAATGACATATTTAATAAGTGTGAAAGTAATCTGGGCATATATATGCAAATACGATAGCCCACATGTATCAATAGAATGAATTAAAGGAGGTTGGAAAAGTACAAATTAAGTGCATGTGTATGCAGTGTTGTAGGGCAGCAAAGCACTGAACCATTTAACACATAAAAAGAGATGGCCGTTGCCATCTCCTCAATGTATTCTCATTGCCATCCCCTACG
The DNA here is from genome assembly GCA_036873735.1 of Pouteria campechiana. NCBI lineage: Eukaryota > Viridiplantae > Streptophyta > Magnoliopsida > Ericales > Sapotaceae > Pouteria > Pouteria campechiana. The sequence goes on from JAYJMB010023848.1 coordinate 3,726, forward strand.
CATGCTAAACCTTCTTCCCTCATCCCTCAAATTAAAAATTTTAACTTGTTTTTGGGAAGAAGGATTGGTAGCAAATGTAAATACAGGTGATTTGCAACATATAGCACCAATTTTGTCTTGGATTCAAGGTGTGGCGGTCATCCATTTTTTAAGATCATTTTTTGTCGGTGGGACCTACCAGGGAGAATTCAAAATAAAGGTATGGGATTTGTTAAAACAAGTTGATAAACATGCGTATGCTATTGTTTTGTGAGTAATTGATTAAATCATTCTGATTGAATGAACCTAGGTAATTAGGATTTTTGTTGGAAATTTTAATGTTGAATTATGGTTGTAATTAATACTAATATTGCATGATTAATGTTTAATTAATCTAAGACATGGATTAGCTACAATAAAAATGAATTACAGCAGCTGGAAACTTGAATTTGATGGAAGAAACCCTGGTACTACTAATGGTTTGGAACTGAAATTCATGTGATTTGGGCTAGGTAATTAAGCCTAATTGTAGGTAGTTAATTAGTTCTTAATCAAGGTCCTAATATTCTAGTTAGTGGGCCCAAATATATTACAAATTGATGGTAATCAAAGTAGGTAGTAAGGTAGTAAACAGAGTATGTAATTGTACTAAAATGCCTTATTAAATAGCCACCTTGAGCTTGATTAAAAACCTAAAAAATAAATTTATGTTATAGATATAAAAATATATGTTTATATTCCATATGTTATACTAGAAATTTACAGATTTTGGTGAAAAAATTCCAACATTAACAAGTCCAAAAAAATCCAAGAAGAAAATAGCTTGAAATTCACTACTACCAGCGTATCTATCCTGAAATTGCATCCAATGCTAATGGTGTCCCAATTTTGACCCATAAATTGATTTATTTAGAAAACTTATTAAACATTATATTTGTATATATTAAAATTATCTTTCCAATAACATAATAATCATTAAATATTGAGTTGATATGAGAGAGTTATAGCTAAAATAGTGTAATAATCTCCAAATCAATAAGCGTTACCTTTTGGGGCCCTCGACTCAAATTATAAGCTTAATTAGTAAATTTGGTCAAAAATAAAGTTGTATAAATTAAAATTATCTACATAATTACATAATAATCACTTAATTTGGATTCTTGAAAAATGATTCACTACGAATGGTATCATTTGTGGGGCCTAACGACCCAATATAGAGGCTAAATTAGAAAAATAAAAGTTGTAGGAATTTAAGTTATCTAAAAAATGAAATAAGAATAAATTAATTTAGAATTAATATGAGAATGTTAAGCATAATTTACTATGACTATGTTTGGTGGTACAAAAATGGAAATACGTAAAATGCAAAGAGATGTATTAGGTTGAGAAATCCGATCATTATGCTTCATTATATTATTATGAATTGCTCATGTATATGTCTATATAAATGAGATATGAGATTCATGTGATATGCATAGGATTTTCTAACATTGGGGCAACAAGCCAAGTTTGAAAAGATGTGGAGTATGGAGTAGACCATCATGAGGTAAGTAGGTTGTGCTTGTTTGACTATGTGATTGGTTGGGGATAATGGTTATCCCACACTTGCTTGGTTTATATTGATTTGTTAGGATAGTAGTTATCCCATGGTTGATTGTTATGATATGCAACTATTTAAATGTATGGAATAATGATTATATTAATTTGAATAGATGAGAATGTTGGACTTCCATGAAATTGAGCTTGATATGCCTATGTATGTATGTAATATGATAATAGGTATTCCTTGAGATGTATGATTGTGTTAAATTAGAGGATTGGCAGAAATCCTGTGATGCATATAAATGCATGATTTGGTAGGAATAAGTAATATCCCCTGTATTTTCTTTATGTAAAATGTATTCTTGAATAAATGTGTGGGATTATGAATATCCTAGTATCTATATTTAGAATGTAAATATATTTGTGAATGGGGATTTGTGAAGATCCCAAAATGGATGGTTTGGTTGGTTTTTGTTATGATGTGAATACACATTTATTGATTATGTACTACCACACAATCTACTTATGGAGTTTGTGAAGAGTCGCCCTTATTTTATTTTTAGTCAACATGCATAGTAAGGTGAAGCTGATTATGGTAAGAGAGTACAGGAAGCTGTTTTATACTTTTCCTAATGTACCGAGATTGAAATCCCTTATTATGGATATGTATGTTGAGATTGGATGTTATATTATTTTTGAGATTTCTTATGCTATTGTATTTGTGTATTAAAGATTAATTTATGGGATGTCATTTTATATATGTGTATGTGGATAGATATTGTATAATGGAGGAGTGGAAAGATATAATACTATCATGATGCAATCACTATTCTGGGAGGAACCTGTGAAGTGATATGAGTGTGGTGTGGATGAATAGAGGTCTATTAAAGTGTAAAACTTCTTGTTTTATGATTTTAATTGAAAAGTTATATTATTATATGTGATGAATGTTTGTACCCTAGGTGGACAGCCATATTTTCAAGGGAGTTTCTATCTGATTTTTTATAAAAACTATGTCAATAAGAAAATGGTATCAAAACAACCCCACCCTAGAAGTGGGAAAATAATGGTATGATTTTATGTATTTGTAATGTAAAATAGAGTAACAACCTGGGGAGGGCGGGGCGTTACATTTGAAATGAGAAAATTATGTATGTTTTGGTTTACATCTCAAGATGCATTGTACGTGTATTGTCATGAAGTTAGTTATGTCATGTACTTCCTTGTACAATGAATATGATTTAATGGATGTTATGGATTTGAATATGTTATTCCATTAAATTATTAATTATTATTTGCTATTTAGCCTACTTACTGAGTTTGCCTGGACTCATGCATTCTCATTCTATTTTTTTAGCTAGTAGATTTAGTTATGGAGCCCAAATGTGGGTTGGGGCATGTAAGTAAGATTTGAAGTTTTTTTTTTTTTGCAATATAATAAATCAGGATTATATGCCCATCATGTATTTGTTTATGATTGTATTTAAAAGATATCGAATGTTTTATAATGAAATGTATTTTCATGTCATAATGATATTATGGATGAATTTGTAATATCCAGTCATGTTTATTGCCAGCGACTTCAGTTCTAGGCAGTGTGTGGGTAAATTGGGCGAGTTTAGTGGTTTATATTATTATTTTATAGTTAATAAATTCAAGTTTTATATATGTTTAACAATTGCACAAGTTTAAATCCATATAATTCAAGGTAAAGTTTTTCCAAATTTTTGGTAGAATAATTCTTGTAAAAATGGGCAGATTATAGGCTAATGCTAAAATGTATAGGCCCCTAGGTAGGGTGTTACATCAATGCTCAAATGGCCCTACACATATAGCATATACCAAAATTCAATTTACAAGTGTTTGAAATAGGACATTCTACTCAATTCATAAAATAGGTGAAACCCACCTAATTACCTCATTAGGGTTTATTCTCATCTAATTACTCAATTACACATCCCTTAGACTTATTCTAGTAGGAATTATCTCCGCTTTCAAGTTACAAGTTCACATGATTCAATTTTGAGAGTTTTCACCCAAATCACAATTCTAGTGGTTTCTTCACTTGAAAACCCTACTTAAGGTTTAATTATCACCCATAAACATCATTTCATTCATTTCATGATTTGGATAAGCTTGTAAACACCAAAACAACCCCACTAAATCAATATTAACATGGTCACAAAAGTTACAAAATTTCAAATTTATAACCCCTTGTTAAGCTACCAAATGGAGAGTTTGAAGCATCATTTCAACATATAAATTATCATGGTTTCAAGGCCTAAACCGAACTATTTTCCTCCCTCATTTCATTTACTAATTTAGGTCAAATGAACATAATTTTCTGAGTGCATAATCTGCCCATATTGCTATCCACTTGTGGGAGGTTTTCTAAATGCATTTCAAGTGCAAGTTTGCATTCCAATAAACCCTTATTGCTACCTAAGATTTAATCACCTCTTAGGCATTCATTTAGTGCATTCCATACACTATTTTAATGCTTAACTAATGGCTAATTAGGGGTTTTAATCACATCATCCAATTCAACATTGTGCCTCATTGAAGCATTTCATCAAACAATTCATATGCATTTATTCATTTATCAATTTCAACCATATACACATAAAGTGAAATTCGTTTCCAGTCATATACAAGTCATTATTAAGCAATTTAACATAAAAAAATCATAAAATAATCAATTAGATTACATTCCACTACACTTACCCACAAATTTCACAATCCCAATTGTACTACATTGTTGTCCAAATTCATGGATAGCTATGTACATAATTTCCTTGCACCAAATCATCAACATGTTGCTACAAATTATCATTAATTTGTTTCCCCAAAGAAATTCAATCTCAAATCATGTAGAAATCCCCCCCAAATTACAACCACAAACTACACAACAACCCTAGTAAATAAAAAATGTGAGAATCGATTTGGGGAAAAAGAACTTACCACAAATTCATGTGTTGGTTCCACTCCACATGAAAATCCACCCCTCAATCTTCAATGTCCTCCATTATTTGCAGCCAAAGATTGCAAAAGAGGTTTTTCTCTCCTTGATTCCAATTCAAATAGATTGTTCTTTCATGGATGATCTTTCCCTAGTAGGGATGAATTTTTCCAAGTAAAATCACATAGGAATGGAAGGGAAAAAGAGACATGGAGGCTTGGAACAAGGTTTGTTTCCTTTAGAGCATGAGAGGGAGAGAAGAGAGGAAGTGTGGGAAGTGTTGGAGCATTATACTAAGATCCATATTTAGTGCTCTAGTGATGCACCCATGCTCTACATGTGCACCACATAATTCCCCTCCATAATCCCTTCATATGTCAAAATTTAATATGTCATTACATTCCCCACATATGTGTACACTAATTGCATAAATAAATCCCCTCAAAATTTTAATTAGTAATGTGCACACAAAATCCCAAAAGAATTATTTTCAAAATTTAATTAACTATGCATAATGATCCCAATTTAATTATAAAAAAAATTCCTTACCTCAGAATCCTGGGGTGTTGCACACTTGTTGGTCCCAATAGCTTGGCTTAACCCAGAGGGGAGGGGTGAATTGGGTTTATAAAAATTTATTGGTTAACCCTTATTGAATTAATTTCCTTCTATTCATGCTTGTGTGCAATGTAACATAAAATAAATAATAAAGTAGTAGAGTGCAAGGAGAGTAAAGCCATCACACAAGAGACACATAATTTTTTATAATGGTTCGGGCAAACCTCCCTACTACATTCTTCCAAGAGCATACCCCTTGTGCGTTGGGTTCCAATATCTCATATAATGGAAATACAATAGTGCTTCTAACACTCTTCTAGATTGGCTCAAGGGGGTAAAAACTCAGTACCTCTGTACTCTTCTGGATTCCAACTCAAGGGGGTATAACAACTAGTGCCTTTTGAACTCTTCTAGATTCCTGCTCTAGGGAGCATAATAACTAGTGTACCAAGCATACTTTTGGATTAGCTCCAGAAGCCATACAATAGTGCAACACGCACTCTTCTAGATCATCTGCAGGGGATGTAAACAGCTTAGCAAATTGGCTATGAGACTCACTCCAACGGGTCAGTTCAAATCTTCTTAACCTTCATCTCCAATACCAAGTTAAGGCAATACACAAACAAAAATACAAATAAAAGATTTAAATTTTTACACAGTATTTCTTTGTAAGCTCCAGGGAATACTTGAATGGTTGAAGATCTTTATGTTGCTGAAGCACTTCCCTTTGTGTAGTGAAGAAGATGGCCTTGAAGATTTGGAAAGTTGAAGCTCTTGAATTAATAAATTAAGATTTCTACTCTTGGCCTAAGGTTGTAGAGATTTGTAGAAGATTAAGGCTTAATACTTGTCTTCTTATTTTTTGAAATGTCCCAACTCATCTCCTTAAATAACTCTCCCAAAAACTTGATCGTTGGAGAAGAATGAGTGAATAGAATTAAATGCTGAAGACAGTTTTGAATTTCCCCCATTGAGTTGCGCTCTCTTCTGATTGGTTCTTTAACTATTGGAGAGTCTTCAATGCCATTCTTGATAGAGAAGAAGGTAGTTGCTCAAAAATGGAAAGCTATGGTTTTGGATGGTGTTTGTTGTTTTGGATGAACTCAAATGAAATTCTCATGCAATGGATTGATTGATGTGTAAGATTTGTTCTTGTAAAGTTAATTTAGGACCAAGTCCTCTTTCATTTTATTTTGTCCAATTTTAATTTTGGATGAAGTCCACTTTCATTCTATTTTGCTCAAAGTTAATTTAAAACAATGTCCACTTTCATTTTGTTTTGTCTAAAGTTAATTTAGGACAAAGTTCACTTTCATTTTGTTTTGTCCGAAATTAATTTAGGATGAAGTCCGCTTTCATTTAGTTTGTCCAAAATTAATTTAGGATAAAAACTTCTATTTCTTGACTTTCAACTCCGTCTTAAGCCTACTTTTGCCTTTTCTTTGCATTATCCAAAAGAATCTTTTTGGACAGTATTAGATTTCAGACAAAGCATTCGGATTATTGCCCTATAGTACATTTTGCAACCTCTATTTTTCTTCTTCCATTTCTTTTGAAATATATCTCCCCATTTTATTAGCTTAAAACTTCTGAGATATGAAGATTATGTGCATGAACTAAAATTTCTACAATCCTTAAACTGTTTTTGCATTTTGACAACTTTGAAAACTTGATAAATTTGATTAGTTTTTCAAATGTGCTTATTCATAAGAGATTGACGTAAATTTTAATGCTTGGATATACACTTTAAATTAAGTTTAATGTTTTCAAATAAAGACTCATTCAAGCAGAAATTTTCTTTTATATAAAATGATGACTTTATGGAGCACATATGCAAGCATATCTCATATTTTGATCCAACATATTTTAGTATAATAAACTAAGTTATTTGCGTTATGGATCATGTCAGATTCTACTTTTTTTAAAAAAAATTATTCTTATAATCAAGGAGACAACTTATGCTTGAATAAATGATAATCCGAATGTGCATACTTTTCAAGCATATTTATCCACATTTCAAGCTTCCTATTCTAAAAATATCATTAGCATAAATCAGGTCTAATACAAGTTTTGTTGTCATCAAAATCATATACAATAATCTTAACACCTTGTAAATGGTAGCTCAAGAGGGGAGTGAATTGAGCTTTTAAAAATTTTGGCCAAGTTAACACAATGGGGTGAAATAAAATGAAAGAGATCATATAAAAATTTTGGTCAAGTTAACACAATGGGGTGAAATAAAATGAAAGAGATCATGCAACATACTAAGACAATGATTTTATAGTGGTTTGACCATTTCTAGATTCCTACTTCACTTCTCTAAGTCAGTCTTTCCTATTGCACTCAGGTTCCACTGACACTTTGATCAACACTCTAATGAAAACTATACTTGTTAGTTTTCTTGAGGTCACGAACTAACTCTTACAAACTTAACAAGTCTCCCCTTGCTTGTAATCACGAAAACAAAAATAAAGTTTGTATAGAGTAGGTGCCTCTTACTTAGGCAGATTGTACAAAGTTTAAAGAAAAATAATAAATGATATAACAATAAAAGAACAAATGTTTCAGACTCCCAAATAATCATTGAATTTATGGCTTTGAATGTAGTTTCATAATTTAGCGCTGTTAGAGTTGAAATCTTGGAAGAAAAATTTAATGCATGTATAAATGCTCGTTTAATTCTTACAACTAACTTCTTGAACATCCCCATTTAACTCCTTTTATATTAGGAATCAAATTCTAGCCATTTGAATAGCGACACTCATTAAATGTGAGGAAAATATTCAGATTTTCGACCATTGAAAGTCATTATGGCTTTAGAGCTTTTGAAGTAAAATTTCAATACATCTAAAGGGGTGGGACTTTGCAATTTGCGCTCCTTTAAGAATTCTAAGATGTCATGAGTGTTTTGAAGTAGTTGTTACTTCAAAATGTCTGAAATAAAATTTTGAAACCTTTGAAGGTTGAGGACTTTGCAATTTTGAGCTATTTCAAAATGTTTCAAGTTGATGTCTTCTATAGTGCTTCATAAGCATGCTTTAGAACATCTGAAGTAAAACTTCAGAACATCCAAAGTGACATGAATCCTTCAAACCCATGCCTTCATGCTTGTATCTTCTATAATGGGGTTATAAAAATGCTTTAGAGTATATAAAGTTAAACTTCAGAGCATCTAAAATGACATTAACTCTTTAATGTCATGCCTCCACACTTGTAGCACGTCTGATTTTAACTTTGGAACCTCTGAAGCAGCGTGTTTCTTCTAATGCAACTCTTTCTTCATTCTTCAGACCCTCTGAGGTTAAATAACAGAGCTTCTGAAGTTAATCTTTCACGCTTAGTGTATTTCTTTTGGATGCTGAGATACCAATGACTATTGTTTCTCCTCTGAAGCACCTCTGAACATATTTTGAAGATATTCTAAAGAGATTCCCCTACTTTCAGATGAACTCTGATCATCTTTTCTGATGTTTGAAATGTGGAGTACTCCCTCTGAACATACTCTAAAGTTGTTTTGACTTGATCTTTAGATCTTCTAATGGTTCAACACGTTTTGAACTTCACCTTTGAGATTCTCATACTTGAAATTCCCCTCTGAAGCTTGTGTCCATCACCTGTACTTTAGCATTAGTTTATACTCCCTGTAACAATGTACTTCAGATCATTTGAAATAACTCTAATGTCACTCTAAAGCTTTGGAACTAAGTTCACATTGATACTTCTAAACTCTAAAGTCTAGTGATCTTCATCTGAACATGTTCTGAAGTAGTTTTAGACTTGTATTGTGCTTTCAAACCTCATGTTCAAACCTTCTAATTACTTCTTTATATTCTAAACTTGCTTCTCTCAATTTCAAATGTGTTCTAGTACATTTGAAATCTTCTTCTTAGTTAGAGACATAATTCCTTGAGCATTTACTAGTTTTACTTCCTCTTAAGACTTGACTGTGGTGAAGCTTAACTTGATGTGATCTTGTACATGCCATCCATCACTTTGAAGTTACTTTCCTAGCTTGGTTAACATGTTTTATACATTTATCAGTGCAATACTATGGAAAGTGACTCATCAGTACCTTAACCTTTTACTCATACATTTTCTCATCATTAAAACTTAGCTGCTTAATCATATTCATCATCAAAATCAAGCAAAATAGAAGGGTTAGACTCAACAACATCACTAAAATACAAATTTATTTGATTTTGGGTCATTACAAAATCTCTAATGTTAGGTCTAGTAGGCTTAGCACAACCCAAGAGGGGAGGGGTAAATTAGGTTAATAAAAAATCTGTTTAAAATCCTTTGAAAGATCATGACCCTCTTTGTAGTTTAATGAAATAAATAATGCAAGCACTCAAATAAACTAAATAGTAAATAGAGATTTTATAGTGGTTCAAGATAACTTCTCTACTCCACTCTTCCAAGCACTCTCCTTAGTGACTTGGGTTCCACTATCTAATATAATGGATTATAAATAGTGCACCTAGCACTCTTCTTGATGCTAGCTCAAGGGGGCGTATAAATATTCAGTGCCAATGCACTCTTCTTGATTTCAACTCAAAGGGTGTGAATAAGAGTTAGCCTGATGACTATGAGACAAACTCCAATAGTCGGTGTTGCTTTGCTTAAATTTGGTTTCCAACACTAACTCAAGGGAATCACAGAAATAAGAAAAGAAAGATTTTACACTTATATAAAGTATTTCTATAATGCAATAGAGGAAGACTTAAAATAGCTTTGAATGTAATGAGATGCTTCCCAGAAAGTGGTTAGGAGCCTTTAAAGAGTAGCCAAAGGTTTAGGACTAAAGGCTTTGAGTTAATTTGAGTAAATGAATATGATAGCTCAGTTAAATGTCCTAGCTTTACTCCTTTTATACTCATATTTGAATTATATCCATTGGAGGTAGGTGGAGTTCATTTAATGAAGGAGAACATTTGAATTTCTGACCATTGCATTCCGCATTCTCTTAAGTTGGTGACTTAGTATAGAAATTTTATAACTTAGCCATGGAAAGAATGAGTAAATGGCATTTTAGAGTTTGGATGGTGTTTCAGTGTCTCTAAAGTTATAACTTCAAAGGCATGACAATATTTTCTAAAGCATGCAATATGTATGCTCATTTGTTTTTGCAGTTTAGCGCTTCGTCACAAATGCTTGGAGTTGTCATGACTTTAGAGCCTCTAAAGGTCTAGGCTTTGAGTGTTGCTTCATGAATTTTTTAAGTATCATGGCCTTTTGAAGTTTGTCATCGTTTTAGAGCCTCTGAAGGCCCTTCATCGCCCTTTACAATATGGCTCTCCTTCCGCTCTTTTGAAAGTCATGGCTTCATTGTTTTAGTGCTCCTTTAGACAATCTAAAGTTAAACCTAGGAATGTCTATGTGACTACCCTAAATTTTGGTAAGTTTAATTTTCAATTATGATAAATTTCTTAGTACATAGTGGCCCTAAATAATTAGAAATTTAATATGATTTTTGAAAATTTTACCCTTCTTGAGCAATTTTAGTATTTTGACCATAACTTCTTCCTAAAAACTTATAATTGGGTGATTGTTTTGAATTATTTAGATAATTTCAAGTACTACAACTTTCATGTTTACAATATTTTCTAATTATACTTATATTTTGAGTTATGGGTCCCACAAAGTAATACCACTTGGATTGGATATGGTTGTAGTGTTTTGCTATAACATTTTTATGAGAAATCAGAATTTAGTGATTTTTGATTCATTAGAAAATTCACAACAAAGGCTACAATTTTTGTGTTTACCACTTTTAATGAATCAGCACCCATATGCACCAAATATTTGAGACAAGTGACATTTGTTACAACGATATGTGTGTTTAAATAAAGTTGGAGTTTTATGGAAATCTTGAATGTTAATTGATGATCAAATTGTTGCCCAATTTAGGTGTGATTAAAAGTGATTATATAGATTTAATTGTATAAAAAATTTATTTTATATGAGATTATAGTGTATTAATTAGTATATTACCATCCAAATTAGAAGTAAGTTGATAATTTAGTTGTTGCCCAATTTTGATTATTATTGGTTACAAAAAGTTATGTTAATCATGTCTATAGATTACTGAATTATTGATACATGAATGTAAGTATATTATACATATTATAGCTATCCAAATTGTAATAGAAATTAATTTTGAAATCTAATATAAAATCATTATATAGTGAAAAATAAGGTGTTTAATAGTTGAGATTTAAAGTTATGTAGTTGATATATTTTGTTGTCCAATATTGGGCTTAAATTGATCGTCTCATGATGTAAGACTCATCCCACAGCTAAGATTGAGGAAATACGGTAGACATATGAGTGTGTGGAAGAAAATAAGAAAATGAATTAGTTGAAAAAATGCACCCATTTGGTGAATAGTGTGTGAGAACCCTAATTCCTCTCACATAAAACTCACATCTCCTTCTCCCCTCCTTCTTAACATCAATAGCCTCCTTCTCCATTCTTTTCAATGCAAACAACTTTCTTCCTTCCTCCATCTCAACACCAATTAGAAACTATACCCATTATTCAATAATTTATCCTTCATCTAGTCCAAGTGGGCAGCAAGGTTTCCATCAAGCAATCAATGTATCAAGTGGGTAGCAATATGTTTGGTTTTCCAACGTAAAAGGTGAGTTTAAATCTGATTTTTTTATTTACTTTTAATATGGGAAATCATGATTTACAAGAGCTTTATGATGTTGAGAGGGAAATTAATTAAGGATTTGTGCATATAGGGTTACATTAAAGATAAAAATCATAGGTAATATTGGACCCTAGAAAAAAAGGGTATTAATTGAGTTATTTTGGGTGTGACTTTCATGTAAAATATAAGGGGATTAATACTATAATGAAAAACCCTAATTATTTTCATAAAATATATGAAAACTAAGGTTGTTTACCTAGTTGAAGATGCAGTGAATGTAATTCATGAATTTAACAATAATTTATGTGTTGTATATGATAAGATTAATATAGATTTATATTAGCATGAAAGATTAAATTGAAATCATAAAGTTAAGGGCTATTTACTTTATGAAGATCATGTGGAACATGTTATGAATGATTATTGATGATTAATGTGTTTAATCATGTCAATAACAAAGTAAAATCATATGAAAACTTGACTAAGATGAATCATGTATGAGAATTTATCAATGGGAAGTCAATTATGCAAAAGTTAGGGGCTATTTTCCAAATCCATGAATTACCAAACTATAAATTGAGAAACATGAGAAATTGAATGATTGTTATCTTGTAAGGTGATGTATAAAGTGTAGAAACATTGAATTGGTAAATGGGAATGGAAAACCCTAGAATTGAACTTGGGTAAAGTGATGATAATGAAAAAGATATTAAATTGCATAATTGTAGTATGTAAACCATTGATTATGTTATGATGAATATAGGACTTGAGACTTGATTGAAATAGTGGAATATTTCGGGTCCTTGGCATAAAAGGAAGAAATCCGAATTTGTGAAGAATTGAAGTAGGTTTCTTACCAAATTATGTGTGATTGAGTACATTAGCATGTTGGCATACGGGCACCATGATTTATTGTGTTTGTTAATGATTTGAGATGTGTTTATGGAATATGCTTTGTACTTGAATTTACAACATGCATTTGATGTTTTGAATAGATTATTACCTATCTTATTAAGGTTACTTTTGTTCATGTAATGTAATATATGTGAGTACGATACAGTAGTAAAGTTCATGTGGATGTATGTATGACATACATGATGGGCCTGTGTGGCATACGGTGTTGCCTGTGTGGCGTATGGTGTTGCCTGTGTAGCAGATGGTGTTACCTATGTAGCTGTGGTGTTGCCTATTTGGCTATAGTGTTGCCTATGTGGCTATGGTGTTGCCTGTGTGGCGTATAGATGGTCTGTGTGACAAATCGATTGCCTGTGTAGCATATAAGGTGTGTAGTAAGTGTTGGCTTTTATGGCACTAGGTACATTATAGTTGTATGTTTAATTGCTTATAAGTATGCTTGGATTGAGTGAAATATAATTGCACTAGCATGTGTTAGTTGTGCAACTTTATACATGATTTACAAGGTTTTGCATTTTTTCCCTACTTACTGAGTTTGCCCAAACTCACCCCCTTTTTTTTAGATGCCAGGTATGTTGGAAGAACCTAAACGGGGGTTTGCGCCCAAAATGGGAATTAGTGGCGATGGAGTGGCATTTCTTATTTATCTTTTGATTATTTATTGAAAAGATATTATAATGCATTATGTGACTTGCCATTTATGAATTTATCATTGGTGGATGATGTATAAGGGGAAGTTTAAATTCTCAGTTTCATTAATTATTAATTCTTAGTTATTTTCATGCCATAAGACTACTACATGTGATTGTGGATGTAGGAGGATTTGTGGATGTTTATAGGATATGTGGATGATTGAATGTATGTGTAGGTTTGGAAACCCTCATATTCCAGGGGAGACTCTGCCAGATTTCCAGTAGGATCTTTCTCTGAAAAATGAGTAAGTAATCCCCTCAATTTAGGGGTGTTATAGTCTGAAGCATCTGTTTTTTGCAAATAGTTATCTTTTCTCCTCTAAAGCCCATCTGAAGCTTCCTTTCAGACCCTTTGAAGCTTGACATGATCTAAGCTTCATTCTAACAGTGTTCTTCAAATCATCTGAAGTTAGTTTTAGATGTTCTGAAGTTCTTTTCGGTGTTAATTCTTCAGATGTATTTGATTTCTCGTGTTCAACATCTGAAGCATGTCTAAAAATCTTCTCAAGTTACTTCCTCCTTCTTTCTAATGTTTGAAGTATGAATTACTCCCTTTGAGCATTATTTGAAGATCCTCTTGAGTTTGTTTCATATGTTCTGATGGCTTCAACTATTCTGAGCTCAATTCACTTTGCCTTTGAAATATCTTTGTGTATTTGAAATAATCTAAAGCAACTTTTCTCTTTCACATGGCACTAGAACATACTCTAAACCTCTCAGTCTAGCTTTCAGACCCTTTGAATATTTTCTTGAGTTCATCTGATGGTTCTATATGTTCTGAACTTCTTTTAGAACTTAAAAGAATACTCACCAGCTTCTGGAATTTGTCAAGCAATTTTTGAACTCTTTGAATCTTCTGAAGATGTTCTAAAGATACTCTAATGTAGATCTTGGACTTTCTAAATTTCCTTCTGCAACTCTGAAGCTATGAAAGCTCCCCCGAAGCTTTGGCATTTAAGTTCTGAAGCCAGTTCTTCTTTCTTTGAATCTCTTTCAGAAATGTATTAGTTTCTTCTTCTAGAATCTTCATACCTTCTGTTCTGAAGTTATTTTTGCACTTTGAGATTATAACGCCTTGCACCCCCACCCTATGTATTTGACAATCCCATACCGGGGCCAATGTGGAATGCTACCATTGCTCTGTCATTTCCTTAAAATCCTCACTCTGATCCTGCTTAAAATCCAATAGAGTTTGCCCTGAAATATAAGCATGTAAACTTGATATACATATATAGTATCAAATAAAATTTACATTTCCATAATTATAAGATAACATTTATATCCAAAATACTCACACCCATACTCACAACTCTACCCAAGATCAGAACCATATCATGATGGGAATATTTATTCCTAGAATTATATCATTCCATCTACAATATTATTAATAGTAATTATGACATTCCATTTCATTTAATTTACATCTTTTGGATTCATTTATATAATATACAATCTTTGAATCAATTATAATTACATTTAATGGATTCCAATCCCTATTTCATCTTACCACATAGAATTATCTTCAAATCTCATTCATTAGTCCCAATCCTCTGTTGGGATTCTTTATCTCGCCTATCATCTAAAAATTTAATATAAGAAGGCATGATTCTAAATAACTTAGTAAGTAGGCAAAAATGGAAAATAATAATCAATCATAATCAATCATCATCTTACATTTCAGCCACTCTGGGCTCATCATACCATACTAGGTTTCATTCAAACACCAAACTTCAAAACTATGCCATACAGGCATTCGGGCACCAGAAACAATCTTACTTATCCTAGAATGATTCTCATTCCATTACTATATACATTTACATTATCACCATCATGAGATATTCTTTATCCCATTCATTAAACAACACATTCATGTTACACAACCAGCACCAAACCTTGTACAAAGGAATGCTCACTATCCCTTTTGAATCCATACAATACACACAATAATATCAAGCTTACGACCCAATGCTAACAAGGGATACTCTTATTCCTCTCAGAATAAATGTCATTATACATAAAAGCAATCACATGTTCATAACATATAAATTACACCTATCATTGCTATCCAAGGGATATTCCTTATCCCCAACATTCAGTATTCACAAAACATCATGAACCTCATTCTTTAGAACACTACGGGATATTTACAACCCTTCAAATAAAACATGCATGCCCAGAAATAAACAACGGGATATTCTATATCCCCATCCATGCATTCAATAGACAATGCCTAGTTAACTTGTGAAAAGCCATAACACATTAAATCTCCTAATTTTTCTTTCTATCATCCTCAATGCTCCTGCATGCATAATAATACCATTTATTTACTAATGCAATCTCAACTAATTTATATCCAGCCAATGCATTATGCCTTCTAAATATTATGAACAATTTATTGATAACCTGTATACCATTCAAGTGCATAGTTGTACTTCAACATGAATCATATGGCTCTTTACCCTATATTCCTCTTTAATCTCTCCCGATGTGTCATGTTAACATCTCTTTCATAGTCTTTTATAGGCTACATTTTTCGTTAATCAATCATCTCACTTCCCATATGGAAGTATTTCATAAAACATGTGATAAACATCATTTTAAAACTTATTAGCTTCAACAATAGTGACTTAACCTCCATAACAAGTTAATTAACATCTAAATCTCATTAAACTCTTGTAGCCATGTTTAATATACAATATGCATCTCGCATATTACATAATTAACACTAAAACAGCTTTACAACAACTCAATTAAGCTTGTAAATTAACCAATTCATAGCTCACATAGTTCATGCATAACCTCAATTAGGTTATGGTCCAAAATCAACTTTTTCATCATAAATGAGTCTTAACCCATCATAATCTACATCTTAACCAATTTGTTCATGACAATTTCACATAAAACATAAAACTCCCTAATTTTCACTGTCCATAAAAACCCTAATTAGAAAAATTCATAATTTCTTATGTCAAATCACTATAATCATTCTATTAAATCATTCCCCCATGAATTTATAGCAATATACATCATTTTCTTCCCCAAAATCTACTATTCATAAAATCTACAAAATCTTAGCTTAGCAAAAAGTAAAATTTGGTTAGAGAAAATGACCTTACCTTTAATTTCATGCATAGCTGTCCTCCCAAATCGAGGATCCAAGCTCCAAGTAGCTCCTTCCATTTGAAGAAAATTATATTTTCTTCCATTTCCGTAGTTCAAATGCTAAAACCCCATCCCTAATAGCATGCTTGGATGATATTCTAGCTAAATTGTCTTTTTCTCTAACAAAATGGCAAAGAGTTAAGCCTAAATGGGGCTAGGGTAAAGGTAAGAAAATAAAGGAGCAGAACACAGGAAAATGGAACGGGTTTTGCTGAAAAAGTCTGCCACCTATTTTATACTGTCGACTAGCTTCACCAATGTAAGAATCTGGTGCCATGACATCAACCTCGCTAGACGTTGCCCCCTCGTCCACTCAACGAACTGACCCTCTTTTCTTCCTTGATTTCTCATCCCATTTCAACCTTCTTTCCCTATTCTTTTTTCATCAATTGTTTCACATAAAAATAATATAAAAAACAACAAAAGTTTACCTTAATTAACTTGTAAGCATGTCACATAATCATGCATATGTGATTTTAATTGACATAATTTCATGAAACTTTTATGCGGTTCGTACATACTTGAATCATTTCATTTCAAACCGAATTTATTCATCAAATGCATAATTTACCAAAATTAACACCCTAGGTTTTCTAGAGACCTTTACAAACTCTCATTTGCTTGGGTTTAAATCATTAATCAAGTTGTGTTGTTATAAAATAATACACTTAAACTAACACCTAATTGAAACCACCATATATAGCTTTCTTAGTAGGGTTTTCAACATGGACTTAGGATCTATTTAACCCTACTGTTGGAAGAGCTAAAAGCACCTTTTGGCCTTTAAATTACTTTTAGTTTAAATGTATATTGTTTAGCCTAAAATAAAAGGCACTTTCTCGTTATAGCAAAAACTCATTTTGTGTGTTTAGAGAGAAGCTCAAATTTGGAGTTCTTCTCAAAAAGCTTTTACTATAGAAAAATATTCCCCTTATATATAATATAAATATATATTTATTTATATGAGATATATCAAATATATTCTTAATAATATCTATTATATTAATAAATACATAAAATAGATTTTTTTGTAAATATTTTTATATAAAAAATACAAATTTACTACTAAATAGGTTAAATTAAATAGTACTTTTATATTCTTTTTTATAATTTTAATACTAAAACACACTTTTAGTAGTTTTAAGTCAAACAAATAGATAATATTGACAACACTTTTCAATGATTACGCCAAACACTATACAACTTTTTACTTACAATATTTTTCGTAAAAGCTTTGCTTCTAAAAACACTTTTTTAATTGCTAAAATTTGATAGTAAATGGACCCTTATTCTAGCCAATTTTGCACCCACTAGACTTTGCAAAATATAATACACAAAACCCAACACTACTAATAAAGAAACTTTTATATGAACAAGGAATTAGATTTGGATTTGTTGAAATATATTTGGATTTCAAAATTTTATAATTGTGTTAAGAAGTAAGAATTTGATTTCTTGGATTATACATTAGATTGTGGTTAATGTATTTAAACTTTTGTAATTGTGTTAAGAATTAAGGATTTGTAATTGTGTTAAGAATTAAGGATTTGATTATTTTTTGGATTATGTATTGCGAGTGTGGTTAATGTCAAGCTTTCTTAATTTTTCTATCATTATGTAGATTTGAGTCATTATAAAAAAAATTACATTTTAGCATTTTCTAGTTCAAATTAAATGAGTTGACTTTTTTGTTTTATGTTTGAGTGTGTTGTTAACGATGTTAGAATAAGTTGGACACATGTTTTTTTAAATGGAGTTTAATGGTTTTGATGGTATTGTAGATTATTAAATATGAGTTGTGGCTTGCATAATTTGTGGGAGGCGTGGGAGTACCAAACAATAGGCATGCGTGGAGGTGAATTCCAATCAACCTAAAATTCTACAGAATTTCTGGTG
>JAYJMB010023848.1:22186-39794 GCA_036873735.1 Pouteria campechiana
AGGCGTGGGAGTACCAAACAATAGGCATGCGTGGAGGTGAATTCCAATCAACCTAAAATTCTACAGAATTTCTGGTGGGACATGTTTTAGTCATTGGATCTCATCTAATGGCTATTATTGTGGAGTGTGAGAAATTTTCTTGCATGGCTATTATTGTCAAATGGCTATGTGTAAAGAATATCATTTAACGAGTACAAGGAGCCTATAAAAATAAGTCATGTTTGATGCCACTTATGAATTGTACTTATTTGCCTATTTTAATGGATAAGTCCTAAGCAACTTTTAGGGTGCTTTTTGGTTATCAAATTTTTATATTCTTAAAATGTCCTTAAATATATTATATAAATTCTGAAATACCCACATCTTTTTATACACTTTTTTTCTCATAAAGTCATTTCTACATGTCTTTCTTACAATGACGCCTTTAGTGATTTACAAATTCATAAATATTAAAATTATTTTTATTAAAATTAGTTTTCATCTATTTATATATATGGATGTAAATATTCTAAGTAGTTTTTCTAAGTTAAAATTTATTGATTTTAGTTTTATATATCTATTTTTAAAATTAAAATTTAAAAATTCCTTTTAAAACTATTCAAATATTTTAGTTATATTATTTTAACTTACATTTTATAAATTAAGTTGAAGACTTATGAAAATATTTCAATCTTTTATCCATTATTCAACCTAAAACATTCATTGCATCAACCTAGTTTAACAATTTTACCCATTTATTTTAGTTGTACAAACAATCATCATTTATTTTACTAACCAATAAACTTTAACAGAATCAAATGGGCCCCAAGTCCTTGCTAGCAATGATATTTCCCCATTGACAGAAACATTGACTTCATTAGATATTATTAACATCGAAAAGTATATAAAAATTTGTTTTGATAGTTACTTTTGGATGATCTAATCCTTCAACACTTACAAGAATGAAACTTATTTAGGAATATCTATTTTCTTTCTTCTTTTTTGGTTTTAGTGTTTGATACTAGTCTTAGTAAATCAGGCCAATTGCTAACTATTAATTGTTAGAAAAATAAATAAATTAATTAAAATATTTAGAATTAATTAATTTATATGATTATGAATTTTATTTTCCTTTTTATGTAGAGAGCAAGGTGGAAGGGATTTTGAATTAGAATAAATAAAATATTTCTAAAAAATAAAAAGGAAATAACATCAATACCTTAAAGGTAATGCTAGATTTAAAATAAATAAAAATAAAAGAAATATAATTTTTAATAAAAATAGGTAAAAATAGAATTGCTAGGATAAATATATGTTGTATATTGGAAAAATAAGAAGGTTTTTATATTTTAAAAAAATTATATTTAAAAAAATCTTATTTACTTTATAGTTACTAGCATCATTTTATTTTTATTTTCAAAAAAATTACTTTTGCTAATTAAATATCCCCACAATGTGTCCTAATTATACTTTTAAAATTTGCATTAAAAAATAATTAGGATCTATTTAGGAATTGAGAATAGAGAGATAAAAAAGAAAGAAAAATAGAATATAAAAAGTAAATAAAAAAAGAGAAAATAAAGTAACAAAATATTATGTAATAATTTAGATAAAACTAATATATACAGGATTTTTGTAATAAAAAATGGGGAATCTATATTATATGGTAGCTAATAAGAAAATAAAAAATATAATTATTAGAATAGATAGATAAATATCATACCAATTAAAATTTGTTTGGAATAGAGGTCATCCATTCTCATGTTACAGAACTTGCAATTTTACATTTTTAATTAAGAATGTACATCTTAATTTTATGCGTTCACGTGCGGTGTCGTGAGACTTGCGTCCAGGGTTGAAATTTACTACTTCAAATGTATAATTGTGGGCCATGGTCAAGGGTTCTCTTCATTTGGGGAATTAAGTAAAACCATGTGCGCGGACGTCACATGCCTGGGAATTGGCGTGACCGGAATCCCCGGTCACTTGTTTGTTGAAAATCAGGTAGCGTGGAGTCACCTAAGCCACAATTGTACAACAATGCACCGGGAGTAGTCATTCTCTTTTGTAAAGTTGCGAGTGACTTTATGGACACTGGCAATTGATTGAAAAGATCGAGATTACTAAAAATAAGTTAAAAGTAAAAACGATGTCATCAAAGTAATAAATAAAAATAAGATAAATATCTTTTTAGGTAACACATTTAATTCTAAATAGGTATAAAATTTCTTATTCAACTAAATGTTTTTACTTGCATTTTTTCCTAATTAACTTTTCTTTAAGTTACCTCTAAATAAACGGATCATTAGGCTGAATTTAGTCAAGAACAAAATTTAATCTGAATAAGAAAAACACTTTAAATCCTACAATACTTTCGGTCTGCTTACACAAACAAACCACATCTACTAGAGGGGTTCTATTCTGATACCCATATAAAACGAAGCATGGTAAAAAACGCGTCGTACCATGTAATCACGAACTCTTACATTTAAATCGCTAGGAACACTCTCCCCTTTTAATATGGGCTTGGTTCATTTCTACACCCTCAGCTATAAAACCTATTAGGTCCATGGCAGTTCTCTCGCTCCCTCCTCAATGGCAGCCCGCTCTCTTTGCTCTGGAGGGTATCATAAATATATTTATTTTTTATATTATATTTTGAGAGATTGGTGCAAAAATCTTGTGCATGTAAAATTAAAGAAGTGTATGAACCACTTTTTACAATCAACTTTATTTGATATTTAAACTTCTTCAAATATCTTATTTTTGGCATTATTATTTTATTTTTTTCAAAATAGTTTATATAATTTATTTTATAATCGATATCATTTTGTTATCATCATCTCTTCTTTTACATAATTTTTTTCCTTTTTTTGTTTACATTTTTTCTACATCAAATCAAACATGTATGATGGGCTAGATAAGTTACTTACATCATTAATAGAGTCAAAGTTCGTGAAGAATTCACAAGAGGTAAATGCAAAGACATTAATAAATGAAGACAAGCAATCATCTTTTTCCAGTAATCATCTATACATTTTGTACAATTAGCCTTCATAATTGACCTTAGACCTAGGCATGGGCAATCGCCAATGCCTGTGGTACGCGTTTCTCCACCTCTCAAATCTCATTATGCCCACCGCTAATTGTGGGCGTTTTTTATTATTTTTAAGAGCTTTCATTATATAATTAGGAATAAAGACACTTGTTTATTTGAAACCGCCCCATTGGAATATTGGATAATTATCCCTTATATTCTGGCTTAATTTTCAGATCTCGAATGGTTAGGGCAGCCAAGATGGGCCAACCAAGTGTCAGCATCCCTTAGGAATAAATAAAGAAGTGATTTTCTAAAAACAATAGACAATTCTGAAAATAAAAACGCGTCTCATTCGTTGGACCACAGACTGCAGAGATGGTGATGGATAGGTGATGCAACTTCCTCGCAGCTTCGTGCATTGTTCCTGCCAAGGTTCTTTGTGTAACTGATGCAATGAAAAACAAGAAGTGCGTGGCATGAGCGAAGGAAGAAGTTCCCCGCCGCCCCCCCTCCCTTTCTTTATTTTAACTTTTTCACATTTAAACAGATTTTTATTACTAATTTTATTTTTTCTAAAAAAATTATTTATTTTTTCTTTACACTTCTTCATTAAAATCATTTTGACTTACGCTACCGCCATATTTATTTCACACCGTTGAATCAAGGCCTCTTGGAATAAATGGAAAAGAGAATGAAAATTTTGCTTTTATGTAAAGATACATTTATTTATCTTGAATGGCCTTTATTTTTTCCAAGTCGATTCTACTTTTCTATTATTAACTTCATTTTAAAATATATATATATATATATCTGTTTGATTTTTTTATATTATTTTGTTGATATTGTTTTGACTCCCATTAACATTATACTCTTTAAAAGGTGAAAATGAAAAGAAATAAAAGAAAATGAAGAAAATCATGTCATGTATGGAAGAGATGGTAACAATCATAACTTAAATAAAGACATAAAAATATTTATATAAAAAAGATAAATAACAACGGAAAATAGTTTATTAGATTGATTATATAATCATTTTGGCTTGATTGGTTTGATGGAAATGAAAATTTTCATTACTTATCCTAAAACTGTATTTTTTCAATTATAGTGTCACTTTCCAAATAATAACATCATCTCCTCCAAGACTGATATTATTTCTTTTTCTTTCTTTTGATTTCCATCAAACCAATCAAGCTGCAGAGAATTGTACTACCACCTACTTCATTCAAGTTAAATTGAGATTTAAGATCTAAAATTTTCATTCTACAACTCCATGCATTATTTTTTACCATTGGAGGGTTAGTATCCTACATATACAAATCCTGTTTGTGATACATATTCCCGAAATCCCACTTAACATTTCTTCCACCGTCAGCTTAATAAACTCTGCTAATAGACTACAGAATTAAAGGCGTAAACATAAAAATACTGTGCATAAAATTCAGCTAGCAAACTGTCATTGTAACACAAGCAATTCCGGAATAAGTAGCCCCACCTACCAAATGAAATCACAAGAAAGTTGAAGAATCGTGTAAATTTCTCTATACAATTGCATGATAAGCAAGATCCCTGTCTCCATATTTAGTTTCAGTTTGATGGTAATTTAATTATTACAAAATACAAGAACAACAGGAAGTTTTCAACACGAGCAGTTGGATGTTGCGGTCAAAGCTCTCCATTGACACGAGAAGATGAGAACGTAGGGCGTAGCAGCCCCTCCCATCACCAGGCCCAAATCATGGCCATTAATCGCCAACTAAGACAAACGACGACCTTTCCCGAGACGTTTGCATTCCACGTCTTGCTTCCCCTTATACTCTTTCAGTTTCTCCATATCTACGGGGGTGTGTGCATGTCAGACACATGAGCCCAAGCCTCTAGCTTCAGATCCTTTCATTATTCTCATTCTCTTGCAGGAGGAGATGAACATGCTGCAAAAATCCCATGTAATTAATCAATAAAACCTTTATTACCCTTTTTTCTTATTTTAATTCTTTTATTATATTACTTTTATTTATTTATTGTAAGAGATGAAAACTTGGTAGAGGGAGATACTTACTCCCATGGCACATCTCCCACCAACATCCAGTCACCATCTTTATCCTCATATGTGGGCACATATTCGGACCCCTTGTAACCTTCCCTCTCCGAATAATCACCTGAATAGAAAACCCAATAAAAATCATCACCATACACCCGATCACCAATAAAAAAAGAAAAATCTGAAAAAACAAAAGCCAAGCCAAGAACATCACATCATCATGGAAAATTACCTATGGTGAAAGATTTGAACATGCCCTCCAAGGCCTTAAGGAGCTCCGAATATCCTTTGTACATCTTAAGGTCTATCTTCCTCAAATAAGGAGCTCCATCCATGCTAACTTTCACATACATCCCTCCCATCTCCAACTCCGTCTTCTTCACCTGAAGGCTGTTCTTGCGGTAGGATCTGATCGGCGGCCACCCCACAACCTGAGCCCTGCAATATCATCATCATCAACCCCATCCGTCAATCGTAGAGCTACAATACTACTACACGAACCCATCTCTCAACCAAACACACGCTTACTTGGAGACAGGAGCGACGTCTCGATCGCTCTCCGTCGTGGTGCTTGAACCGCTCTTCGATGCGCTGTCATCAGCCGCAGTCTCAGTAAGCGTCCGCTTGCTGCTTCTAGCAGCCGCCGGCGTTAGCTTCTCGTCGGATGCCGTACCGGGCAAGCCTAGCCGGAGCTCGGTCGCTTTCAGGTTTGGATCGTTATCGTAGTTCGCCTTGCTTTCCATCTAACTCAGTAGGTTTCTCTGGCCTCCCAAGAATCAATCACAAACAACTATCCCCGAATTGCCTCTCTACCTTGATGATTTGAATGAAACCGTGCGGTAGTTCTGGATCTGTTGTTCTGGAGGAGGAAGATGGAGAGATTCTAGGGTTAGATTCGATGAAGGAGATGTACAATGCATGCTTGTATTTTATAGTTATAGATGGTGAGATGAAGGGCTGTAGAGACATTTTGTATGGCATCTCTTTCTCCGGAAACGGATGAATTTTGGGACATGTACAGATCAGCTGTCGGTCACATGTGCAACACTTTTGAGGGCTTTGTCTCCTCAATTGCACGACAGGGGAGCGACAAGCACAGCCGTCCATTTTGAAGGTGGTATATTATTCAAAATGAAAGATTCGATACGCAGGTAGAAAATGGACCACGATAACGTCCACCATCCCAAGCACTGCTTTAGCGAATTGGGATCCTCGTAAAATGACGGGCTTTGCTCAAAGATAAATACTTTCTCATGGTGTTAGTTTTACATTTTAAAATTATTTCATTCATGGGAAAAAGTAATTTTTGATTACCTTGATATTGAATAAATATTATTATTTTCTGAATTAAAACTCTTTATTTTCTTAGTAAATATATCTAAATTTTTTTTACAAAGTGCATCAAAAGATCTGGACTCTACTATAGATGCAGGCCATTGAGATTTAGCTGACGCTTATTTTCTGATGGCTATAAGTTGATATAGTTGAAGTAAATGAATTAAAATTAGTAAGCTATGTTAGATATTGCTGATGTTGAAATACTGAAAATAGACATTGAGAATTAAACTACCCTTATAGATTTTAGCCTAAATATTTTCTGATGGCTATAAGTTGATATGGTTGAAGTAAATGAATTAAAATTAGTAAGCTATGTTTGACGTTGCTGATGTTGAAATACTAAAATAAGAAATAAGAATTAAATTACCTTATAGATTCTAGCCTAAATACATAATGTTTTATTTATGATTACCTAATTAAAATATTTGGATAAATTAAAATAACTAATTTTATGTTAAATACCTATTTGATAAATAAAATTTTAAATTTCGAGGAGAGATGGATATTTTAGGAATTATTTAATGTATATAAGTGTATTTTAAGGAAATAAATTTGTGATAAATAAAAAAATACTGTTTATCTTGTGTCTCTTTGGAATACATCCTGCTTTTTCAACAGTGCCCCGACGCAAGGGTTTTCACGGTCCACCCTATCCACGAATGAACGGCCTTTTTTGCTTTACAACGCGCTACACGCGGAACGTATGTGGAATTAGTTGGCTTTTCAATTTCTATACATCGGCGCATGGACACAGCAACCCGAGCAGCTGATATGTAAGAGCCCACCTTCGAATCTCCAACATATGAAACAAAAATCTCAATTTGCTGACAGATCAGACCATTGAATAGCGAGACATTTCTTTATTGATTTTCTGGAACAAGATAAACGATAAACAACATAAAAATATTCCCTCTGCTCAGATAGGAGATGACTGGGCCCTGTATGAACGGTTCAGATCACGGAAAACAATGGGTGCAGCCAGATGATGAATTTTGGACGGCGTAGATGCAATCTTGGGAACGACGGAGAGTAGGGAGGATGGTTGGATGGGAAGAAGGGAGCAAGCCACGTGAGGCGAGCGAAGGTAAAGTGCCGTGGATGTGGATGGCAAGGCCATGTGGGTAATAACTACCAGCATGGATTTATGAGGAGCATGGCCTGCACATGCCATGTGGGCGGGTCATGGGCAGATTTGACCTACTGACCCAATTTATCACGATAAATCAATGTATATCGCGACTATCATTTGCTTTACAAATCCTTTCATGCTCTACAGCGGAAGCTGATACGCGGGATCTCCAAAATCAACCAGATAGCCTATGGTCCAAGTTGATTACGATTTTATTATTTACTGTTCACTGTAGTGGCAGGGCGAGGACCTTTTGGGCTACATTGATGGAGTATTTTTGCTTGGAATAGAATTTAATGGAAAGAAAATTGTGTGTTGCGTGGGAAACACAGTAATGAATAAGGTTAAAACTGAGAAATAATTTTTACACAACACCATTATAAAATAAACTTAGCAATAAATTAGCAATTTAATAATTGGAATAATTGGCTTTTCCATCACTTCAAGATGCGTTGACATATTTTGCAATTTTTCTTTGTT
Source organism: Pouteria campechiana (assembly GCA_036873735.1). Classification (NCBI taxonomy): domain Eukaryota; kingdom Viridiplantae; phylum Streptophyta; class Magnoliopsida; order Ericales; family Sapotaceae; genus Pouteria; species Pouteria campechiana. The sequence goes on from JAYJMB010023848.1 coordinate 30,191, forward strand.
AATTTGTATAATAGGTTATTATATCTTTGAAAAATTGTACAATTAGTTTGTTATTAATATATAAGTAGCCTAAAAATTATTTATGTAATAATTAAGGATAAACATTTTAAAAACTATAATAGTTAACTTAATAGACTTATTTTAAGATGGTCTATATTGCATGTTTTGTAGAGAAGTACTTATAAATTATAGCTTATTTGTAAGATAAATAATAAATTTTAATTTCTAAATCAAAACTAAATAAAATTTAATTTCTAAATTAAAACTAAATTTAAAATATATTTCTATATTTCAAACTAATAACAATAAAATTAATTAAAAAGGAGAATTTTGAATTATAAATTTGCTTGTAATAATAAATGTAAGTTAGGATTTATAAAATTCTATCAAGTAGTTGAGATGTTACCTACTCAAATAAATCAAATTAAAAATTTTATAATCCAATAATATTCTTTTTTTGCTACTTTTTTATTCTCAAAAAGTGAGTCTATCTATTAGCTTGTTAAATTTAATAATAAAAATTAAAACGATAACTTATTTAAAATTTTTCAAATTGTAGAATAAGGGAATTGAATATTCTAAACTAAATAATGAAGAAAAAAAAACTAAATATTTCATTTGAGGTTTTCTAAATTTAGCAATAAGAAAATTAAATAGTAAAAATTTAATCTATGCAGAAAGTTTCTTAAATTGAATAATATGCAGAAAGGAAGAACAAGCTCCTCCACCTTCGCCAGCAAACAGGAATGACCCCTTTCATTATGGACCTGAGCCTTCGTTTTCTCATCCACTAGTACAGATGGTTCCAACATCTGCACCACTAGCCATGGCTCCTAGCCTAATGGCGGCTAATCCTCAACTGAATTCATCTCAGGAAGAGTTCGAAGAATTCCTGAGCAATTGGATTCAGCAACGGATGGCCCCGATGACTACGTCTTTGGTGCAACACCGTCTATACTCTGAACCGTAAAATGAGAATAGAAGCTTGATTTACGACTCTCTAAATTAAATAATAAAAGAAAATGCAAAAATATATAGAAAAAAAGAAAAACAAAAACTAAATACTTAATATTGTTATTATTTTTGTTATTTAAAATGCTTCACATTTAAATTTTCTTTTCATTTTTTAACCATAATTATTAACCAAATATTAGTTTTATTAATATATTATTAATAGACATAAGTATATTGCATTACAAATATATTAGAATATATTAAAATTAGTTTAATAATTTTTTAAGAATTGATGAGATGATTAAGATTATGTTTATCTAATTATGTATATAATTTTTTTATAATAGATATTTTTTATTTTTTAAAAGTGGGCAATTTGATAAAAAGTTCTTTAAAAGAATTTCTAAAATTTGAGTTAGATAATTGTCCACCTTTACTTGTAGGTAAACTTCATAGTGGCGGCCTTCAATGGAGGCACAGGTTCTGATTTGGGGAAGATTCTCACAAGGTCAGATTTAGGGTATATCATTGCATCTGATATTGGATCTGCAATTCATAAAGAAATTTAATTACAGGACACATGGATAAATTTTAATAATGCGTGCAAAAACATAGGAATGACGCCCAATATATATATATATATATATGTGTGAGTGTGTGTGTGTGTCGGGGGTATCACCAGACCCATAATCAATCAGGAGTCATCCCAGCCCTCCCTGCATCTCTGCATTTCCAAAAACAAGAGAAATTTGCAAGTTTTGCTACTTGCAGCTTGCATGAAGAGCGATTCCTCCATTTCCCGCCCGCACCCTAGCCTCCTCCCCCAAATCAGAAAATCCCGCCCCTTCCATGTCTCCTTAGCAATAGCAGATCTCACCCATTCCACATCTCCTCAATCATTTGCTTCATCAGTCGTGGGCTTCATTAGACGGGACTCCCAACTGAAGCGTCAAGTTAGTTTCTAATTCCTTTGCTTTCCAAAATACCAAATGCAACATTACTTGTTGGCTTTAGTGTTCATATTTTGTTTTGTTTAAACCAATAGATGATAAAACATGCTACTATGTGATAACTGAAATTCCTAAATGTGCATTGGATTGTTGTCTTGTGGGTAAAAATATCAACTCTTTCTAATCATACAATTATGTATAACTAAGAGTTTGCATATATAGTTATGTATATTGGATTGTTGATATTCATTATTTATTTCATGATATAAGTAGTATATGCTAGAATGAAATTTGGTATGCAAACTGGAATAAATGTTGTTTAAGATGGCAGGTCACCATGTGTAGGTGGAGTTATATAGAATGTTGAAATGAATAATGCACAGATAATGGAAAGAGAATAGAATGTTAATTTTGATGTTTATCATTTTACCTCTAAAGTTGCATCTGAATTGACTCCACACATTGGTTAAGAGTTTTCTACCGAGGAAGATGCATATAATTTCTACAATAGCTATGCAAAATTATGAGCTTTTAGTTATAGGAAAGGTTCCACACGAAAATTAGCAAATGATGATCTTCCATCTTATGAACTTCTTTGTTCAAAAGCTGGCTTGAGAAAAATTACAGTTGATGCTAAAAGAAAGAAGTATAAGGAAAGAAGTCTAACTAGATGCAACTGCCCTGCTTTGATTGTAGTTAATAAAGGGGTTGGGTAAGAAAAATGGAAGGTAGTAAAATTTGTGGAGGACCATACTCATACATGTGAGACACCTGTCAAGTCTCATTGCGTACGTCTACATAGATATGTTCCAATGTCTTACATAGACATTATTGCATTGGCGTAGCAAGGGCTTTGAACTATATGACTCTTGAGACTGATGGGCTACAATCATTAGGTTTTTGTCCAGTCGATTTAAGAAATGCACTCAGAAAAAGGCGTCAGGAAGATATAATAGTGGTGCAATGGATTTGATGGTAAATTTTTCAAAGAAAACTGCAATTAATCCTAATTTTTATTTTGACATGCAACATGATGATGATATTCACTTAACATCATATTTCTGGGTTGATGAGGATTCGAAGATTGATTATGTTGCATTTAATGACGTGGTGTGTTTTGAAACAACATACAAAACAAATGAATTTGAGATGCCTTTCAGCCCATTTGTTGGAGTGAACCACCGTAAACAGTTGTTTTTTTGGCGAGCCTCCTTTTTGTTGAAACAAAGGAGAATTTTAAATGATTATTTAATATATGGCTTACAACTATGGGTGATGTACCTCCAAAAGCCATTGTAATTGATTAAGATGTCACAATTTTAGTGGTTGTGAAAGAGATATTTTCGGAAACCCACCATGTCATATACATTTGGCATATAAATAAGAAGTTTCATGAAAAGTTGACTACAATTATCCGTCATTATCTATCTTTTAAGTCATAATCGTTGAACTGCATCTATAATACTGATGGTATAGAAGATTTTGAATATGCTTGGAGTAATGTTATGTCAGAATTTAAACTAAAATAGAATGGATGGTTGCTTATATACAATTCGTAAAATGTGGGTTCTTGAATATATGAGGCATACTTTTTTGGCCGAGATGACTACCACAAGGTGATCTGAGAGCATGAATTAATTATTTGACAAGTTTATAAATAGTAAAACAAAACTACTTGAATTTGCAAAAGTATATGATTAGGCTGTTAAGAGAAGATGGCATGAAGAACTTCAGGCTAATTATGCTACCACATATGGCACATCGGCATTGGCAACCTCACAATGATAGAATCAAACATGAGTAAAATTTACAACAAGGAGACCTTTATAATGAATTTCAAGAACAAGTAGTTGAAACTCAATATTATGTTGTTGTGTTTAAAGAGACAAATGGGCCTATAGATAAATATGAGGTGTTTAAGTATGAGAATAGAGAAGAAGACAAAGTGAGGAGGATTACGTGGGACAGTGAGAAAAATATGATACTTTACACATGCCTGAGTTTTGAATTTCATGGTTTTGTTTGTTAACATATTCTTGCTATGCTTCGTTTATGAGGTATTGTGCATATGCCTAATTCAAATATTTTAAAGTGATGGACGAAAAGACCAAAATAAAAGATTATAATTTGTGATACACATGTTATTTCTAATGTTGAGAATTCTGGTTTAGTGAAATGGCACAAACTAATTAAGAAGTGGTCTAAAGTATTAGCTAAAGCGACTACACATTATAAATTATTTACTATTGCTGAAGAAGGCTTGGAAAATATCTTTAAAAAAATGTTAGTAATGAAGCTAGAAGAAAATGATGGTTCCAAACCATCAAATGAAGAAATAGTACAAAGCAGTGAAGAAAATTTACATGTACATGATACTGATATTATGGATAATGCAAACTGTGAGTCAAGAATATCATTACCTATTGTACTACATGATCCACATGTTGTAAAAACTAAAGGAAAGACTGCTACAAGATATAAATCCACCTTGGAAGTTGTAGCAAAAAAGCATGAGGGTTATCATTGTTGAGGATGTAAAAAGGTGGTGGTTGGGCACAACAAGAGAAATTGTCTTATGTACAAAGACAATGCAGGAATTAGTCCTCTAGAAGGTAGCGTATCATTATTGTATACAATCTTTAACAATTTAGAAAGAATTTGTTCTCTTTGTTTTTTTCTATTGGTATGAGGATGCTTACTTTAGAATTGGGCTCTTCAGGCTAATGGCATCATCAAGTAATAGCATAACTTCGTCAACCACTGCCCATGGAAAGTTATATCAATGTGGAAGGGTTGCTTGTTTGCTTACATCACATACTGATGGAAACCCAGAGAGCCGATTTCTTGGTTGTCCTCTTCACTTTATGAGTTAGTCATATATGTCTTTAGTTGTTACATTTGTAAGTTCCATACAGTTGAAACAATTTTGCCTTTTGATTTATTTTTTATTAATTAATGTGTTAACAGGAGGGGCCATAAGCTTGTGTATACTTTTAATGGGTTGATCCACCACTTACTAAGAGAGAGCGTGAATTTAGGAATCAACAACAAAAAATAATTACAAGGTGGAAGACTTAAGTGCACCATCTTGCAAATTTGAAGGAAGAAAATGAAAGGATGAGAAATGAATATGAAGAGTTGGAGAAATACAAAGGCAGTTTAGTGAAACTTAAGCACAAGACTAAATGCCAAAGAAAAATGATTATAGTACTTTTGTTTGTGATAATTTTTCTTATTATGCTAATTTTATTATTATCCATTCATGATATACGTTGTGAAATTCCAACTAGGAATCTTTCTTGAGCCAATCCAGCAGTAGACCCACCAAACAACCAATTTTTCTGAACACCAAGAATCTAACAGTAACCACTGATGTGTCTTGGTAGTTGGCAGGTGGTACCGCAGTTGAAGCATACTAATCATTTTCTTTAAACCACATATTTCCATGTTCAATCACAATTGAATATATAAATATTTCTATCCAAGTTCCATTGAAAGTGTACCGAAATTACCCAATAGATGTGAAGGAATTTAAATTTAGAATTTGAACATAAAAGCAGGAGTTAAAAATTGAGGATTTGAGAAAGGAGTGAGAAATGCAAAGAAAGTGTTAATTAGATATTTGGCAGAATAGAATAAAAATGTGTTATGATATTAATTATACTTAGCTAAAAATAATTGATATAGATAATAATGACATGTTTTTAGAATTAAGGCTTTGTTTAAAGATTTAAAAGAAAAAAGTAACAGAGAGAAAAAACATGCAAAATCTGGGAAAGTGAACTAACAACAACTTTGTCGCATGGGATGCACACATTTTCCATGAATCTTCTCCCCCAACACTTCAAGCACAATATGTCCTCCATTTTAGTTATGCAAAATCTGATGTGCTTCATGAATCTATGCATTTTGATGATGCCTCTAAAGAGCTTTTGGGATACTTCTGAAAAACTTCTGAGCATAGAAACTTCTTCTGTATTGCTTCTATGTTACTTTTTACTTACTTCTAAGTGTATTCAGAAGTTCTTATTAATGAACTTTTGATTGTAGAAATGTCTTCTATATTGTTTCTATGTTACTTTTGAGTTACTTCTGTGGGAATTCAAAAGTTCTTCTTAGAGTGTTTTACTTTTGAGGTGTATTTGGAGAGCTTTTGAACTATCTTTGAAGTTTGAGATTGCCTTAGAGTTAATTCTAAGGATTGCACTTTGTCTCTGAAAAGATTCTGACTTATCTCTGAAGTGGTACTGAAATAGCTTTGAATACTTCTGAACTTCAAGCCTTGTCTCCCAAGGAATTCTAATTCATCTTTTTAATACTTCCGAGCTTCACACCTTATCTCTAAAGTACTTCTGAGCATTTCTAAATTGGTTTTTAGCATTTTTGAAATACGTCTGAGCTTCACACCTTATCTTTCTGAATATTGTTTCTCATCATGAAAACTTAATTGCTTAACTACATTCATCATCAAGATCAATTCCCTTTTTTATCATTATTTATATTTTTAATAATTATTATTTATTTATTTTAACCTTATTCACCCTACTACTATCATTATCCTTATGGGGTTAATCTGAAACATGTAAAATATGAGTTTCATAGTTTCTGAAATATTTTAAGCATACATGAACAATTTAGACATAAGTTTAGGCATCATTCCAATCAAAATTGAAGTTATTTTAGATTTTTTGAACTACATTAAGTGTGAGCTTCAGAGTTTTTGAAGAGATGATTTAGAATTTTTGAACATAAACAGAATTAAAGATTTGTTTTAGAGTTTCTGAATCTATATTAAGTATAAGCTTCATAATTTTTGAAGGAATACTTTAGAACTTCTGAGGATGCGAAGATGACTTTGAAATTCTTTCAGAGTTTCTCAAATTACATCAAAAGTGTTTTAATCATTAAGAACATAGCATACACAAACAATTTAGATTTAAGTTTAGGCATAATTCCAATCATCATAATTATATGTTCATTATCATTATAAAGCAATTAGAGCAAAAACATATGCAAGGCAACTGCCACTGCAATTAACTATTTGAACTAGTAGTGGAGTCGGACAAGAGTATGTGAGATAGATTCAAACTCAGAATTGGACTTAGACTCGAACTTGCGAATTTATCTCACCTACCTCGGACTTAGACTCGGACTGGAGAATTGATCTCACTAACCTCAGACTTAGCCTCAAACTGGTGAATCTGCTCACTTACCCCAGACTTAGACTTAGACTGGTGAATCTGACTCACTAACCTTGGACTTAGACTTGGACTAGCGAATCTATCTCATTAACTCCGGACTCAGACTCAGATTGGTGAATCTTACTCACTAACCTTGGACTCAGACTCGGACTAGCGAATCTATCTCACTAACTTCAGACTCAAACACGGACTGGTGAATCTGACTCACTAACCTCAGACTCAGACTTGGACTGGAAAATCTACCTCACTAACTCCAAACTTAGATAAGGACTAGTGAATATGACTCACTAAACCCGGACTCATACTCGGACTGACGAATCTCAAACATGCACTAGTGAATTTGTCTCACTAACTCTGGACTCAGACTCGGACTAGTGAATCTAACTCACTACCCCAGACTTAGACTTGGACTAACAAACCCATGTCACTAACTCTGGACTTAGACATGGATTAGTGAATCTGATTCACTAACCCCAGACTCAGACTCAGACTGGTGAATCTATCTCACTAACTTCCGACTCAGACATGGACTGGTGAATCTGACTTACTGTAATGCTCCTCTTTCCTGGAGTGTCACTAGTGGTAAATTCAGAGAAAATTATAGCAGTCTCCCTTGATTTACCACCATTGTCCTATATACAACATGCTAAACCATAATAATTACATAACAAATACCCTCAAATATGCAAATATAATATGGCCGCCTCCAGGCCCTACCATTTTCTGCACAAACTATATAACTGTCACCTCCACAACACACATCACAATAGCACCTACAGACTAATAGGCAAATTGAGAGGGTGAACCAACAGATAGAGGACATATTGAGAGCTTGCATTCTCGAATAGGGCAAAGCCTGGAGCCAATATCTTACTTTGATGGAGTTCACCTACAATAATAGCTATCACTCCAATATTGGCATGGCTCCTTTTGAGGCATTGTATGGGCATAAGTGCCAATCACCCTTATACTAGTCAGAAGTGGGGCAGACTGCTATTTTAGGGCCATAAATGATTGCAAATACAATTGAAAAAGTCGCCTAGATCAAGGAGAAGGTCCGAGTTGCCCAGTATCACTAGAAGAGTTATGCAGATACACATTGGTGGGACCTAGAGTTTCAAGTGAGAGATTGGGTCTTTATTAAAGTGTTACCTATGAGAGGTGTGGGGCATTTTGGCACCAGGGCAAGCTAAGCTCTAGATATGTTAGGCCATATGAGATATTTGAACGGATTGGCAAAGTGGCTTATCACATTGCATTGCCACCTTCATTGAGTGGGATCCATGATGTGTTCCATTGAGTGGGATCCATGATGTGTTCTATGTGTCATCATTAAGGAAGTATGAGCTAGATCCTTCTCATATTTTGGCGCTAGAAGAGGTACAATTAAGTGAAAATCTTTAGTATATTGAGCAGCCAATCTGTATCCTTGATAGAAAGGAGAAATAATTAAGAAATAAAACCATTTCCCTAGTTAAAGTATAGTGGAGTCATCACTCAAAAGACAAGGCTATATGGGAGCTTGAGGATATAATGCAGTCTAAGTATCCTCATTTAATCATCTAAGTTTCAAAGATGAAAATTTTTGTAAGGAGGGTGGAATGTAAGGCCCTAAAGTTTTCAGGTATGTTAGGTTTCAATTTTTATAATTTGGTATGCAGTACATGTGAGCACACTTAGATTTTGGGAAAAATTTATTATGCAAAGTCATGAAATCATGAGGATTAATATCATTAATATGCGAATGAGGAATGAAGTACATTAACTTATGCTAAATAAATGGAAACAAGTTGAAAAAATTGAATAAAAATGAGGTAGCGAACTGTATATAAGCACTTAGTGAAAATTTAAAATTTAATTAGAAAAATTATTAGAATCATGTAGAATATTATAGATGACATGTGAATTATAATGGGAATGGTCCAAAATTTATTGAAGAAATGGAATAAAGATGATGAAAAAATTAGTAAATACATTGTATGTACATGTAGTGAAATAGGTAGCTAGAGCACCATACAATTTTGCAAATAAAAGATGAATTTTGGCCATCTTCTTTCCCATTTAAGTATGCAACCCTTGCTCCCCAACCTCCATACATTTCTACCTCTCCCAAATGATGGATTTAGGCTATGTTGATATGGGTAATCATATGGAAGTTAATTCAAGTGTGATTTGCAGCTTATTCCATCAAGAATTCTCTTGATTCAAGTGTATTAGAATTATCAAAATCCAAGGGACAACAGCTGTAGGTTGGACCCACCAAAAGAATCACAAATTTAAGGTATGTAATCCATTATTACTTGTTAATTATGAATATATGGCTGTTTTGTTGATGGATGGATGAATTAATGATCTTTACTTGAAGTGGATCAAGTTAGGGTTTGTAAAATCTGTAAGAGGATGATATGGGCTATAATTAAAGTATTTGATACATGATTAATGACTGATTAAAATTAGTTAGGGATTAGCAATTAAGTGTACAGCTAGTTCCACATTAAT
>JAYJMB010023859.1:0-34769 GCA_036873735.1 Pouteria campechiana
TGGTATCAGAGTTGGTTTTAAAACCAATATGACTTGAGATCAGAGGTTCGAATGTGAACAGTGGCAAGTCATTGTGATGCGCCTTTTGGACCAGAAGAGTAGGCCTAAAATGGGCAAAACCGTGCGGGCTCTGCGTGCTAGTGGGATCTAGTGGGCCCAAAGCGGACAATACTTCACATTGGCTAGAGTTGGGGGTGTTACAAGAAGGCTCAAAGCCGACCAGGGCAAAGGCAACACCCACCTCAGCATGGACGAAAACAAGCAGGTCACTGACGAATTCCGAGGAGCGAAGCTGTAATGGATGGCCTGCTCGAAGCCTATATCGACGCAGACCATCTCTTGGTATCCAAGAGAGGAGGTGAGGAGATTCTACAGGCTCTCATTCCATTCTCGCCACCGAGACATGGTGGTGGAGGACTACCTGCCTCATGTTCTGAAAGAGGGGGAGAGGATCAAGTTCAAGAGCCGGCAGTGGAAGCTCTACATGAACAGCGGTAGAGGCGATGGCCGAAGTGAGCCGGTCTGGAGCCACGTCCTCTTCGAGCACCCAGCGACGTTCCAGACGCTCGCCATGGAGCCTGAGAAGAAGCAGGAGATCATCCAAGATCTCATCACCTTCAGCAATGGCAAGGGCTACTACGCCAAGATCGGCAAGGCGTGGAAGCGGGGTTACCTCCTTTACGGCCCGCCGGGAACTGGGAAGTCAAGGAAGATAGCAGTAGCCAAGTTACACTCTCTGGGCTTCTGAACTTCATTGACGGACTGTGGTCGGCTTGTGTTGGAGAGCGGATTATCGTCTTCGCCACCAACTTTTTGGAGAAGCTCAACCCTGCCCTGATACGAAGAGGGCGGATGGACAAGCACGTTGAGATGTCGTATTGCAGCTTCGAGGGGTTTAAAGTGCTGGCCAAGAACTACCTGGATCTCGATTCGCACCCCATGTTTGAGGACATCAGCCAATTGTTGGAAGACTCTAAGATTGCCCCTGCAGATGCGGCAGAGAACCAGATGCCCAAGTCATCAATCCTCACAGCCGAGGAAAACGCCAAAGCTTGTATGGACAAGCTGATTCAAGATCTGCAGAGGGCCAAGGAAGAAGCGCTTCGGAAGGCCAAAGATGAATTAATGCTTGCGTCACCAGAAAGCCGGAGCCAAGAACCAGCCACGGCAGAAGCAGACAACAATGACGCAGTAAAAGAAGGATAGCTGGGTGCAGAGGAAACACGTACTGTATATGCAAATACCATGCATGAGGATGTGGCACGTGCGACGTCAACACCATTCATTTAAAGTGATTTTATCTAGGTGTGTATAGGGTCAAAATAAAGGTAAACATTAGTTCTCATCTATGATTGTACAAATTAGGGTTTGAAGTGTCTGTAATTAATTTCATTAGAGAATGGTGGATTGAAGACAATTAGAACAGATATGAAAGTGCTTTGGCCATTGTTAAAGATGAACATAAATGCAGCTATTAAAATCCAATGGTGGATTGGAGGTTTTTCAACAAGTCGCATCTATCATTTTCATCTTAACTACCCTTGCAGTAAAGTGGCAATAAAGCATGGAGCAGTGAAGGGGCCTTGGCAGGCCACACCACGTATGGCGCCAGACCAGCAAGGGGGCCGCGGGCGAGCCTGCGACTCTGACCCTCTCTCTCTCTCTCTCTCTCTCTCTCTCTCTCTCTCTCTCTCTCGCTCTCTCTCTCTCTCTCTGATATATATATATATATATATATTTCATTACTTAGAAGAATTGACAAATGCCAAATGACATTGTTAGTGCAAAAATGGTAATCATTCAAATTCAAATTAAGGAGTTTTTTAGTAGCAAGTACACGGCATTCGAATCAAATGCCGGCCCAAGATGTGTACGAGTTCCACTCCTTCCAAATCAAAGATGCAGCTTTGATTTTAACAGGGAGCTGCAAAATGCCTGCAATCTAGGTGACCGTGCTTACCATCTAGACAATTAACCATTTCTTAACAAATTTAAGGAATGTAATTAGAAATGAATTGGGTAGAATCAGCTATTCAATTTAATATCTCATAGAGACACATTGCATTACCCACTATAGCCACTTATAGTACAAAGAATTTGGGCGCCAGCGAAAGAGGTGGAGAAAAGGTGACAGAAAAGAAATAAAAAAAAAATACAGGAAGAGAGAAAAAAGGATGTGATATAATATATGATAATGATTGAAAATAAAGTAAATAAAGATAAAATAAATAAATAAAAAATATACTTATAAATATTCTCCTCTTATTTCTAAAATTTTATAATATTTCAATAGATTAATATAAAAGATCTTCGTATTTTTGAACGACTTTATATTTTTTTCCAAATAGCACAACCATTAATTTATGACAGTTTCAATAACTGATATTTTTAGAATATCTGCTTGGAAAATTTTTTCCTTTCATATTTATTGACATGCATTGATCCTTTCATAATTACTAAATAAATCGTTGTGATGAATCATAAGACATACCAAATGGAAACTTTCATTGAGTAGGCAACATTCTCCTACTAGGGAGAACTGTTCAAATAAGATGGAGGAGTGATGATCCTAAGGCATGAATAATAAACTGAAAATGGACATTTGAGATTAGAGGTGCAACTTGAGTGGGATTTAACCCGAACTTGAATTTGATTAGTACTCGAGCTTAACTTTTTCCAACCCTAACCCAATTTAGAATCTGCTTGGACTTAGGTCAGGGTCAATCCAAACTTAATTTCAACATAAATATTATATATATACATTAATATTGAATGGTGTGTCATTTTTCATTAGTTTGAAATATGAATTGATAGTTTTCTATTTAGTTTAAATTTTAAAACATAAATGAGCTATTTAAAGGATTGAATGTTATGTTGTTTTCAATTTAGTTTGAAACATGCACAACCAATTTAAATAATGGTATTTTAATCAATCACACCGTCACTAGATTTTCAATCTAAAACTTAACCCAAACCTGATTTTCAGAAAAAGATTAGGGTTGAGAGAAACTGAAATTTCATGAGCCCAAATTGTACCCCTAGTTAAGAGGGCCTTTGACACCCGACCATCTCACATTTACAGCTGCAAAGCAAATGTGTTCTTTGTGTAAACAATCAAATTAACCAAATGCCCCATTTTATAAACCAAAAATTTTAAAATCAATTACCAGCCACCCAGATACCCTTATTTTACAGGATTAGACCTAATAGTCCAAGGGATGATGTAACAACCCCATTAGAATATGCATTGACGAGCTCTCGGCAATGCTGTTGTAACAGTATATTTTAGGCCAAGAATCAAACTTGGCAGGTGGAAACCAGCTGAAATTATTTATTTGGGCCCAATTGACGAAGGTGCGTGTAACCGAAACATCTGATGTTTACATTGCACAGTGGGCTCTTACTCATTGTCTGTATTTATTCATCATTCAATCTTTGGTGTAACTTCTGTTATAACCTCCTATTTGGATAAATATCTTTCCTCCTAATAGGTGTCGTTTCTGATCTTCATTTCGACAAGATTCAATAGGAATCTTCAGCACAGCCTTGTGTGTAATTAGGCTATTAGAGATCGATGGCAGTATACTGCAATCACGTGATTCTAAAACTCTGGTTGGGTCACAGGTCTTAGTCACTATTTCCTGAATGGGCCCCAGAAACATTGACAAGATTAACGATAGCTAGTGGTAGTCCTGTGGCCGACTGGCCTGCCTGCTTTGAGTCTCTCCTTCTAGATTCTAGAATACATTTGTGCTGTTGGAGAACAGAGCCCCTGCGGGCAATCGGCAGGCCTCAACACAATTACTATATATTCGTCTTCTTTATACATATACATGTCTGCGTGAATCATACACCGGTGCACATGTTATGAAGAATTTTTAATAAGCCAACTACATCATCCCTTCTGCAAGTAGGTGTAGAAGGATACCTTAAAGGCTAGGAGTTTATTTTTCTTAATATTTGGTCCAAAGCATAATATGCCATCTTGACTAAGAAGATGAGATTGCAAAAGAGAAATTAAAGAAAAGAAAATCAAACAATGAAAGAACGAAGGGATGAATTAGAGATGGTTATTAGAAAAATTAAAACTGTGGAGACTGGTAAATATCACATTAGAGTCTTAATTATCCATCTTCTTTAGTTAGCGTGGGCTTTAATTAAGCAATGCCCTTTTCAGACCATGGAGAGTACCTGGATAGATCTCAAAAAAGTGGGTCGGATTCTTGGCCACTGTTAGATCAGAAAGGGGATTGATACTGAATAACGTGTTTCTTGAAAGATTAGCAACCTAACTGCTGGTGATTCATTCAATAAACTAGCAAGATCTGTGCAAAATCATAAAGGTATTATGCTGGTGTTTTTAACATATTATCTCTAAAATTTAAATACAACACATTTTCAAGCTCAAAACTCAATGACAGCTATTTCCTTTCATCATCTGCTGCTTGTGCATCCACGATTTCTGCACTTCTGTTCTCTGCCGCGGGCTTCGTTGGCTCTCGCCTGCTGCTGTCATCTTGTGGCATAGGCATCAATTCCTCCTTGGTCTTTGGAAGTGCTTCTTCCTTGGCTTTCTGGAGATCTTGAATCAGCTTCTCCAAGCAAATTTTGGCATTCTCCTCTGCTGTGAGGATTGACGACTTGAGCATGAGGCTCTCAGCTACATCTGCAGGGGCAATTTTGGAGCCTTCTATCAATTGGCGGATGTCCTCAAACAGGGGGTGCGAAGGGAGATCCAGGTAGTTCTTGGCCAGCAATTTAAACCCTTCGAAGCTGCAATACGACATCTCAATGTGCTTGTCCATCCGCCCTCTTCGTATCAGGGCAGGATCAAGCTTTTCCACATAGTTGGTGGTGAAGACGATAATCCGCTCTTTTCCACAAGCCGACCACAATCCATCAATGAAATTCAGAAGCCCAGAAAGCGTAACTTGGCTATGGCCATCTTCCTCCTCCATCTTGGCCTTAATTTTCTTCTTCGCGTCTGAATCATCCTCCCTCGCCTTCTCAGATTTCTTCTCCCGCTTCCCCGAGAGATCGATCGAACAGTCAATGTCTTCAATGACGATGATCGACTTTCTGGTGGTCTCGATCAGGAGCCTCCGGAGCTCGGTGTTGTCCTTCACGGCAGTGAGCTCCAGGTCATACACGTTGTATTCCAAGAAATTGGCTATGGCGGCGATCATCGTCGACTTCCCAGTCCCCGGCGGACCGTGGAGGAGGTAGCCCCTCTTCCACGCCTTGCCGATCTTGGCGTAGTAGTCCTTGGCGCCGCTGAAGCTGACGAGATCTTGGATGATCTCCTGCTTCTTCTCCGGCTCCATGGCCAGCGTTTCGAACGTCGCCGGGTGATCGAAAACGACGTGGCTCCACCCCGAAACCCCACCTCGGCCATCGCTCCTCCGGTTGTTCATGTACAGCTTCCGCTGCCTGCTCTTGCGTGTGATTCTTTTCCCCTCCTTGAGAAGATGGGGGAGGTATTCATCCACCACCATCTCGCGGTGGCGCTGGTGGAAAGAAAGCCTGTAGAATCTCCGCGACTCCTCTGTTGGGTGCAAGGTGATCGCCTGCGTCCTTCTGACTCTGGAGCAGGCCTTCCACCACAGCTTCGCGCCGCGAAATTCGTCCGTCACCTCCTCGTTGTCGTCCATGAAAAGCTTGATCTTGGTTTTGCCTTTGTCTTTGCCGGACTCGGCTTTGAGGCTCATCGCTCGCTTTGCGGCCGTCTTCCTCAGGAATGCTTGGATAGCTGAGTAGGCCTCGCTACGCTGGAGGCGCTCGCCGGTGTACTCTTCGATCTTGATGTCTATGTAAGGGTTGAAGGTGAGAAAGATGCGAGCGAGGAATCTGGAGATGTAAGATTGGAGATAAGGTGGGAGATATCGGTGTACCATGGCGGCAAAGACCATGAAGCTGGCGAGGGTTGGCCCCAGAAAGCTGAGCCATGGATACAGCATCTTGGTATAGGAGGAGAGAAAGCTGGCCCATGGATGCAAGGAGAGAGCGGAATAGATGGATATTTGGCCATCTCTTCCTCCTCCTCCTTTCTTTGCTGCCGGCATTTCTTTTGATAGTGTAGTGGAGTGGAGGGGAATGGCTGGGTAGGCTGCTCTCTCCTCATTTGCTTACCCGGTGAGGTCGCCTCGCCTGCATCCACCTATAACCACATAGAGACGCACGACTCATGCGTGAGAAGGGGATTCCACGGGGAAGACTTCGGACTTCGGAGTCAAGCGGACTTCGTGGGTGGACAGTGCAGATCGAGTCGGATCGCTCGATGCGCAGCGCCAGTAAAACACCGTTGCTGCGGATTAGAGAAAGCCACGTCGGATGGCATTCGTTTGAGCTATTTTACAACATTACCGTGTACAGCAAATTGAAACAAAATCTCACGAGAGTTTGAACCGCTGAATGCATTATTCCAAATGCATGTAAAGGTTTTTAATTAATTGAGAGATATATTAGTGGGAACGTATTCCTAAACGGCGCCTATCTCTTTGATAACAAATTTGATTATCCCTAAAAAGTATAAACATTAAAGAATATCATTATATCAAATATATGATCAAGATCAATCTTCACAGTGGATTTGATGAGGAGATTTCTAATAAATTATTTATTTAACTTAAATTATTATAATTATTTAAAAATGAATATATTAGTATGATTTAGTCCTTATGTAAGTACATCATAAGAAAATAATGCTTTTATATCTTTATTTCTTAATAAAAATATAATTAATATAATTAATTTATTTTTATTTAAATTTGTAAGAATTAAAAAATATAATTATAATAAATTTATTTTAGAAAGGTAAAGATTAAATATTTTGATCTTGGTCATAATTCATGTAATGGTAATTTTTTAATAGTTTAAACTTTGCAAGGATTAACAAATCTATTAATTTAATAAAAATTTAACTAATTATTTAAAATCGAATAACTTGGCACAATTTAATTTTGGAATAGCTCTAATCTTAAAAAATAATGAAATAAATAAGTCCTGGTTCGGCTAATGTACCTCTGAATTAGATACCTCTGCACACACCTGAAGTAATGCACTGGACAGTTGAATATCTCATGAGATTTTGTTTTCGAGTTGATGTATTTCGTAACATTGTCCAGGAGCATACCCGCATTACGTGGCTTTCTCTAATTGGCAGCGCAGTAAAATCCTGGTGCTGCGCATTAGGGGATCTCTAATTGGTAGCACTGTAAATTTAAATAATTATTTTAGTAAAAGATTTGTGAATACCTGAAGAAGTAGAAAAAGATAATTTTTTAATTTTGTATTTATTTATTATGATGCAAAATATTTTAAAAAAAGAGAATAGTTAGGATTGTTAGGCTAGACACGGGTGTGTATGGATAAATATGTGTATATTGAAAAAACCTCAGTAGAATCAATAATATGGTTAATTTTTTGTATATTAAATATTTTAATAAGATCTAAATTATTCATCGTATTTATTATAAACATACGTTTATGATATTAGGAATCATCCTAATTGAATATATATTTAAGCCAAAGTAAAAAATCATTTTTTAGATTATTGTGATTAGCATAAGTTTTGGATGAAGTTGCTTTTTAATACTTAAACAACATAAATGATACTAACATAATTTTTGTTTATATTCGATGGAAATATTATGATTTTTGGGAGCTTATATATACATGTATATAAATATAATTGGCTTTTAGATACATTATGAGTGAATTATTTTAACTTTAAATTATTTATTTTTATTTTAAATTTAATATCTTAACTTAAAAATTAAAGCAATTGGTTGTAATTTGTGAGTGTAAAAAAATGTGTCAAATATTTATTTTTGAAAAGGTGAAATAGTTCCTTAGAACTTGCTACGAAGGAAAATAAATAAATAAATAAATATATATATATATATATATAGTTAGACCTTCTTGGTGGGATTAGGGGTGTAACTGGGATCATTTAGGATAGGGTTGATGTCAACCTTAATCCTAACTCAATAAATAAAACCTTAACCTTAACCTTAATTCAACCATAATATTAAAACTTTAACCTTTTAACACCCCGCACTCTCACCCTATCCGTTTTCATTATGCACCACTAAGGCCGATGTAGGACACTAATATTTTTCTAACAACTCACCATTTCTAAGCAATTTCCGTAGTGTCAGGGTAGACTTTACCGAATTTTTGACAGAAAGTGATTAGAAATGGTGAGTTGTTAGGAAAAACATTAGCGTCCAACATCATCGGCCTTAGTAATGCATAGTAAAAATGCATAGAGTGGAGGTGCAGACCGTTACAAACCCTAACCCAAATTCAGTAGGTCAGGTTCGAGTTAAATTCAGGTTACATAAATAAGTAAAAAAAATGAATATTTATTTTCAGTAGTTGATAATATTCAAATAAAATTAATTCATCATATAATTAAAATTTACATATCCAACATCAAACTAAAGTTTTAAATTTAAATAAGACAATAAATTTATTAATTAGTTAAATAAAATATAAGTTCAAATAACAGTTAATTAAATCTAAGAAGATTTGCAAAAAGGACATGGAATGAAACTATATATATAAGATTAATTAAAGGAAAATATGCTTGTACTAAAAATAGAGATAGAGATCATGTGGATAATATGAAGTTGATAAGTCGTTTGTGCTTCACAAAAGAAATTTTTAAAGAAGTAATAATGTAATATAAACTATGAGAAATAAAAAATATATAGTTTTTAGTTTTGTAACTAATAATATCCAATTCATGGTGAATTTGGGTTTGTTTGCCGTCAACTCAAACCCAACCCAAATTAGAATTTGGGTTAGAGTTAACCCAAATTAGAATTCAGGTTAGAGTTATCATCAACTCAAATTCTTAAAAATGTTGGATTAGGTCAGGTAGATTCGAGTTAACCCAACCTAAGTTGTACCCCTAGATATGATTACTAGGTTGATTGGATAAACTTTAATTTGTTTACCATATTTAGTAAATTTTATTTAATTAATAATATAAAATTTATGTTAACATAAGAATCACATTGGCCACACAGCTCATTTATTATAAAATATTGTGGAATTTTGTGAGATTTATCAGCTAGACTAGAAGCGTTGTGCGTGGAAAATAGGAACCCAAAATCATCGTCTTAGCAGCCTGCCAAAAGAAATCGTACGGCAGCAAGTAGGTCATGCAGAAACAGTGACCTAACAAACGAAGTTGCTTGCTATGCAAGAAAGCTCGGACTTGGATTTTACACAACAGCTACGCAGCGGTCAATGGGTACTCGCCAGGATCATATGTTTCGTGCACAACATACTTAATGTGTCACTGGAAGGAGCGATTGACACCTGTTGCATACGCCCTCGCTGGAAGAGTAATATTGAAAAAATATATATATATATATATATGTATATACATATATATACGTAAGTATAGAGATATATTTAAAAATTATAAAAATTAAATACTTGCAACAAAATTCATAATGAAAAATTTTATTCATTTGTTTATTAAAAAGGAACATTTAGTGATTTAAATGATAGATATAATATTATATATCATTTAAAATCCTGAAAATATAATTCATGGCAAAAAAAATCTACCTGTATATTTTTGTTTCAAGCTCAATACAATTGAACGTCTTATTTAAAGTTTTTAAATTAAAAAATAAATTACAATTAAAATGGTTTTATAATAAAATATGATTAATATACAATGGGATTTCTATTACTCAATTGTTATAACCATACAAATTCATTCGATCAACTTTTGCAATGCTGAAGCAAAAGTGTTTATATTAATTGGTTCATCTCTTTATAAGAAATTTAATTATAATTTATTTTTTTCAAATAAATTATCCAATAAGATATTATGTATGTCATGATAAAAACCTGTAAGGAAAGTTTTTCTAATAGATTTTATTTTGGTACTGTAAATTATCTATCATGTTATGTTGATCATTTAAATCATTGCACATATATTTTTATTAAATAAATAGATATTAATATTTTTAATATAAAATGGATTATAATTGTAATTTTATGATAAATTTTTAATTTTTATAATTTTTACTTAACATAATAAATTCAAATAGCTGACTTAAATGATTTTTAACTATTTGTAAAATCTAACGTAAGACATGAATTCACGTCAAACCCATCTGATTTCTCAGTAACTTTCGTTTTCCGATGTTGCCCTTCAAAGGCAAACATGCGTTTTATTGACATTAATTGTAGGCAAGCACTCCTTCCATACACACAATGAGTATGTTGGCTCAACAAGTATTTATCACGCCTTTTCATTTTACTTGGCTCATCTTTATTATTAAAATAATATATAAATTTTATATATATTATAGTTAGCACTATTATTTTAATTAGAATAATACATCATCTTAATTAGAGACTTAATCACACTTATTTTCTTTTACTTGAGATTTAATAGCTCAAGTTAAAAATTAAAGAAATTGGTTACAATTTGTGAGACGTAAACAAAAATATGCTAAATATTTATTTTAAAAAAAAAGCGGAATGATTCCTTAGAACTAGCTTTGAAAGAAAATAAAAAATACAAATAAAATTGGAGCTTCTGAGTTGGGATTCTTTGAGATTTGATAAAATTTAATTTACTTATCATATTGGGTATAGTTTATTTAACTAATAATGTAAATTTTATCTTATTACAAGAATCAGACAGGCCACAAAATTCATTTATTATACATCATTGTCGCACTTTGTGAGACTTCTATGTTAGACGAGGGGTGTTGGCATGCAGAAAGATCCTACGCTGGATTTTAGTCAACAGAAACAGACCACTTTCACAGTACTCGTTTAGTAACAAGCATTTATGATACCTTTACATTTTTATATGGAAAGAAGAAAAATGTGAAAATATAATACGCATATATAAGAAGAATGAAATCATGTTACAAAAGATAATAATAAAAAATAAATTGAATAAAATAAAATACATGGACTTTCTTTATAAAAAAATAAAGATACAGATTGAAAGCATAGGTAATATGTGAAAAAGTAAAATTTTTAGGCTTTGTTTGAGTTATATTAGCAATGAAAGTGTTTTAGCTATATAGCTTTGTTATATTTCTTTTGATACTGATTTAACAATTTAATTACCATAACATTCTTACTTTTTTATATAATAATCTATATTTTCAATCATTTCTTCTTATTTTTATTAAAAGCTTTGTATTTCTTTGTTAGGTTTTATATCTTGTATTTTACAATACTTAATAGGCGTGTATGAATTATGTGTATTTAAGAGTGTGTCTTATATAATGTTATAAATATTGATATACTCTAGGGTTAAAATTATAGAGGCCCAGAGCCAATCTGTTGTCTCCGAGAGAAAAAGTGTAATTATTTCATTTATTTTTTCTATAATAAAATAGTTAGTAAAGCCAAAATGTATTAATTGCTATGTGTTCTTAATGTATGATTGATTAATTGCCTGTGTTCTCAACTCTAATAGTTTCTAATATAATTCCTAAACTAATGTACTTGCGTTACTAGTGCATCCCTTCTAAAAAAATTCTTAAATAATTAAAATATAAAATTATATTAAAAGGTGTAAAAAAGAGATAAAAAATTTTCACCATCTTTTCCTCTTTACTAAACAAAGCCCTCATATTTTTTTACCACGAAAAAATACAATTTATCCATTATATTAAGTACTATTATTTTAATTAGAATAATGCATCATCTTAATTAGAGAATTATGCGAATCACAGAGCTTATATGAAGTATAGATGAGTAAATGGATGAACGTGCCTACTATGCAGCAGCTATTCTTCGCTCATTCTTTTACGATTTTATATATAATATATTTTTACATTTCCAGCTGCATGGTAAAGAGATCACCAAAATGAGTTTTTTTTTTATTTTTTTATTTTTTTTCTTTATGATGAGGCTAACTAAAGTATATTTTTCCATTTAAAATAGAGATTGGATTAACTATATAAAAGAAATTATCAAACATCTCCTTGGTATCAAATTGAAGGGGTAGATCATTTTAGTAGTCTATTGATGAAGTGGCAGCGTCGAGCACAACTTGTCGGTGTGGTTCAGGTAGCGACCGCCTCACCAACTTTCTTCCTGTTCCAATCAGTCGCCACGTGGCATTACTTGTCCGGGCAGCATCCTGCCATCGGATCCGCGTAGGGCACGCGTTGGAATTGCGATAAAGGGATATTTGACTGGCCAACGTGGGATTCTACGCAGCCGGCACGACACGGTCAACAACGGGTATCCCTCGTGGGACCCACCTGCCCACCGCTGGAAAGGTAACGAGAGCCAATGCGGACGGCATTTTGGCCCCCAAAGTCATGTTGCTCGGCTTTTCACGTGATCAGTTGTCCCCTAAAATTCAAAATAATAATAATAATAAATAAATAAAAAGCTAGATAGATGCTCCAGCAAGATTTTGGGGTAATGCGCTGGAACTTGATTACATTTGCCGCCCGGCAGGCTATGAGCAAGTTTCTCGTTCTGACTGTCATCAAATTATTCATGACTTAGATTATTAGCTTCTTTTTCGCTTTTTTGGTTTTTTTGGGGGCTGTTCGTTTGGACGGAATGGAATGTCAGTGATAAAATTAAAATAAAAGTAAAAAATAATTAAAAATAGAATTGATGTGGGAAGTATATGTCTTGTAAACTGTGTAATTTTCCACGAACGGTTCTTCTGGGGTAAAAAAACTTAAAATGGTTGACCTATCTAATAGTCTCTACCGCGCTGAAACATTGCCCGAACGTGTGTTGGGCAAGAGATGAAGCTGTTTGTTGGGTTGGGATGGGGTGGAGTAGAGTAAAGAAACAAATTAATTAAATAAAGACAAAAATAAATTTCAAGTAACGAGACTTGGGGAAAAAAGTAAAAATTAAAAAGGAAATAATGTTTGAGAAAAAGTAGGGTGACTGGCAACAGTATTGAAAAGAAATCAAAAGAATTTTTTTAAAAATAATTTTTAAGAATTGATTCAATATATTTAAGTATAATACCAACTCTATTTTTTTTGTAGCCATTTTCCATCAGTACCCGTTTCTAGGTGGACTTGATTCCCACGTCATTACCAATATTATTCGCATCTTTTTTTAACACCAACGTCACTGCTGTGCACCAATGTACGTCCGCGAGAGCATGGAAACGCTAAGAAATTAAAAATCGCAGCCGACTCGCACGGAGGTCGGAAGATGTGACGTAGACAGCGCTATCCCCATTTCGTATCCACCACTCATCCTCAGCTAGAATCAGGCAATCCAGACCATTGATTCGAACGAAGCCAGCCATTTCATTTCGCACGCCCCTCCCTCCCCCTTCTGCCTATATATACGAGGCCAGTGAACAAACAAAAGCAGGTTGAGCTTGGGCATTGGAAAAGAAAGGATGGAGCATTTGTGGGCCGGAGTGGTGGGGCCGACGCTGGCCAGCATCATGTTCTTCTGGGCCATGGCCCACAAATACCTGCCCTACAACATCGAGTCATACGTTTCCAAATACGTCACCACCCTCTTCACGGCCGTCTACCCCTACATCGAGATCAAGATCAACGAATACACCGGCGACCGCCTCCAGCGCAGCGACGCCTACATCGCCATCCAGGCATACCTGATGGGGACGACGGCGCAGCGCGCGAGGCGGCTCAAGGCCGACCTCGGCAAAGACAGCACCAACCTCGTCCTCAGCATGGACGACAACGAGCAGGTTACCGACGAATTCCGCGAAGCAAAGCTCTGGTGGACTTCCAGCTCGACGGCCACAAGGACGCCGACCTTCTCCTACTTCCCGGCGGAGGAGGTGAGGAGGTTTTACCGCCTCTCCTTTCACCGGCGCCACAGGGAGATGATCCTGGAGCACTACCTCCGCCATGTGCTGGAGGAAGGGAAGAAGATCAACATCAGGGGCCGGCAGCGGAAGCTGTACATGAATAACCGGACGAGCGATGGGCGGTTTGGGAGGGTTTGGAGCCACGTGGTGTTCGCGCATCCGGCGACATTCCAGTCGCTGGCGATGGAGGCGGACAAGAAGCAGCGGATCATACAAGATCTTGTTACTTTCAGCAACGCCAAGGAGTACTACGCTAAGATTGGCAAGGCTTGGAAGAGGGGGTATCTCCTGTACGGCCCGCCTGGGACGGGGAAGTCGACGATGATCGCCGCCATGGCCAATTTCTTGGACTACGACGTGTACGACTTGGAGCTGACGGCCGTCAAGGACAACACGGAGCTCCGGAAGCTGCTGATAGAGACCACTAGCAAGTCGATCATTGTCATCGAAGACATCGACTGCTCGCTTGATCTGTCGGGGAAGCGGGAGAAGAAATCTGCCAAGGCGAAGGAGGATGAGAAAGACAAGGAGGAGAAGAGAATTCCTCCTCCTGATGCGGAGAAGGAAGAGGGCAGCAGCAAGGTTACTCTTTCGGGACTCCTCAATTTCATTGACGGATTGTGGTCGGCGTGTGGGGGAGAGCGGATTCTGGTCTTCACCACCAACTACGTGGAGAAGCTTGATCCTGCCCTGATACGGAGAGGGCGGATGGACATGCACATTGAGATGTCGTATTGCAGCTTTGCAGGGTTTAAAGTCCTCGCCAAGAACTATCTGGCCCTTGATACGCACCCTTCGTTTGAGAAGATCGAGCAATTGATGCAAGAAGCTAAGATCACCCCTGCAGATGTGGCTGAGAACCTGATGCCCAAGTCCTCAATCCTCACAGCCGAAGAAAATGCCGAGGCAAGCCTTGATAACCTCATTCAAGATCTCCGGAAAATCAAGGAAGAAGACCTTCAAAAGGCCCAAGAAGCAGAGACCCTGTCACAAGATAGCAGCAGGCAAGAAAAGCTAAAAACAGCAGCAGAGAACAGCGATGCGGTGCAGGAAAAAGGGCAGTGACGGTGCAGCAGAGGAAGAAACAAGTGCTGTTTGTCGCTAGGCCTACGGATAAGCAGTGGAGAGTGGTTCCCCATGTCATATAAGCATGGCAGTGATGCTTTCTTATGGTTATTGTAGGCTCCCCTGCTGTTTCTATTTGTAATATAATTTCCTTCAAAAGCTAGCCAGTTTATTCTTCTGGACCAACATTTTTTTCGCCTCTCCAAAAGAGACAGAGAGAGAAAGCAATCCTCACTTTTTTTGAAATACAGCAACAACAGCAAAAGAATCAAACAGTCTTACCAATGTAAACTATTTTTGTGTCATCAAATACTTTAAATTCAACCAACGTAAAAAAAGCGTGATATTCCCTTCTCATTGATAAAATTATGAATAGACATTGTCTACATAAGACGAGAGGTTGATTCCATACAACAGGATAAGCAGCAGTCGGACATTATCATTCATCCAACTGAATGCTTCTACGAGACAATTGGTGCAAAGCGACTGCAAAATGCACCAAAAGGGACTCGAAAAATCTGAAAGCTCACAATTTTTTTTTTTTCTCCCTTTTGCAGTATCTGCATTTGGGGGTATATTGTACAGTGTCCTCTGGTCATAGATGGACCAGGACGGCAAAATGTCAAAGTGATGAGTGCCTATCTACACATTCTTGGCGCCATTCTTCTCCCCAGTGAAAAACCACTGAACAGAGCATCGCTCTTCCAATGGGTAAACCTCATGTGATTAGTGCTCAATTACCCCCTTCTTGAGCTACCAACATCTAGAATTACCGTTACATCTCCCATAAAATTTTCCAGAACTGGATGCATTTCTGCAAAATCCATGCAGGAAAGCAATAGCACAGGTGGATTTCTTCTAATGCCAATGCCACATAGTTAGTCCGTATCTTCATCTTTCACTACTCCATCATCAAATCCAGTGCCTGGAGCAAGTTCATTAAGGTCAAGAAATCGTCTCTTCTGAATGCCCTCAGTTTCTTGACCCGGACTATCCACTTTCTCAGGCGATTGGTTCTGTTCTTTTGCTTCTGCCACATTGCAATATTCGACCATTTCGTGATTTTTCATTTCTTGGGCATCTTCATCCTCTGACTCTTGACTTGCTGTGGAATCTTCAGCATTATTACTAGAATCCGATTGCTCCTCTGATGCATTGTCCTTGAAGTCCTTGTCAACTTTCATTGAATCAGCTTCGGAGTCTGACATCTCATACTGTCTGTAGTCGATTCGGTTGCGGGTAGCCCGCTTGCTCCGCCTGAGGCCCGACTGGATCTCATCAACAGATCTCAATTTTGTCTCCCTCCTTCCAGTAGGAAGTTTCTTAGATCTGCGGGGCTCTTCAATATCATCACTGATACTCAATGAATCTTCATCTTCCTCTTCCTCCTCATCCTCAGCATTGTCCTCATCCCAACGGTACTCCTCATCTCCCTCTGAGCTGCTCGACACTTTCCTCTGTTTACGGTTTCGCAAATATTCTTCATCATAAACTGCTTCTCCAACAATATCATCATCGCTGTCAAAGTCTGCATCATTATCTGAAACAGCTTCTACAAAATCTTTCACTGAATATCTCTGAGGCCTTTGCCTCCGCCGATTCCTACAAGATGATTTGAGAAGTTCAGGAAGTATATAGATAAGAAATCAAGCAAAACTAAATAGTTCAAAAGATTTAGACAATTCACAATGTTGCATTATTTTTTGCCTTGGGTCAAAGGAAAATTATACATGGCTGCAACTTCTGTAGATACAAATCTTCACTACAGTGGACCTTGAAGTAGATAGGAAATGACAAGAGCCTCTCCAATTGGATTTAAAAGTCTTCACTGTTTTCATGGTATGCTATGAATGCCTACTTGAAGAGAGATTAGACCATGACCAAAACCCATGATGACCCACCAGGATGAATGGGTTGGAGTGAAATGTTTGTAAAACATGCGAGGGAGTACTCACATGTTTCTTTCCACCATAAAAGCACCAAATCTAAAGCATGGGAACATAAACATACATGCGATCTGGAGGCGCGGATTTGTGCTCTCCATCAGTTTCATCATAGTCAGTTGACTTCGGAGAAGCTGTATCATTGGACACTTGCTGGGGAGCATGTGAAGAACCATTCCATCTAGTACCATTAGCAGAAACTTCGGGCTTTGCAAGACTCTCTCTCCTCAGGGCAGGTTCAGGAGAGACCTGCCTTCTCCTGAAAATATATCAAAACCAACGCAATAAATTTCAGCCAACTCTATGATGGCATGGACAGAAACAGGCTTTTTTTGCCCCCTTTTTTCCTTATCAACAGTAGATAAAAAGAACCATTAAGCATCTATGATTCAATGAAATGCATGAAACCCATACTTGGTTATTTTTATAGCCTCATTGATTGAACGGTCATAATCATCTGCAAAAATGTATAAAGGGTTACTATTGCTTGTCAGAGATGTAAAAAAGAATAGCATGCACAATAAAAAACAATATCAACATCTAGTAACTTCAAGGCTTTCCAAACATGAAGCAATTAACAGAAAATCATTTGGCAAGGAAAATGGAATGATGCTCTTTCCTTAACCATTAGCATTGGCTCATGGGTGGCACTTGTCTGGTTTTCTGTATGTTAGCAACACAATTTTTAGTCACCTGTACCATTCTTGAGTTTAAACAATATTTGTTCAGATGCTGTGTAGCTTGGAAAAACTGCATAAAGGCAAGTGTGGATAGCAACTCAAGGTAAAAGTGCCAAGAAAAGGAAGCCTTTGGATGTTAACTTTTTTTACCATTATCATTTGCCCTTTTAGCAGAACATCAACAATTCCAGGTAATTTACTCAAAGGTCATCATGAAATGAATCACTCACATAGGAGCCACAAAACTCATAGGCTTAAATGCAACCAGCACACAACCAGTATCGTACAAATATTCCAGAATAAATACACTTACCAAATGTGTAGGTGACAGGTTTCCTATCACGTAAGGAGCGTCCTGAAGTAAGCCCATCTGCTGTTAAAAAGCTATCAAGGAGAAGAGCTTCTCTTTGTTGTTTCTTAAGCAATTTCTCTTTCCTCTGCAGATGGTCAAAATCCATTGATCAAGTAAAATATACCACCAAAAGAGCAACATAAGAGAGATATCAATAATAAACCAGCACAACAATATCAAATCCAATTAAAAAAAAAAAAAGCACCTTGTGAATTTTCTCAATCCCTGGCAGATAATCAATCTTTAACCTCTTCCCAAGTGCAGCCTCAATCCGATTTCTACTTGATACAAGCTTCTCCTGCAAAAATGTAAGGTCAAACAAAACAAAAGGTAAATTTGCAGACAGAGCAGATACACACAAGCAGTACATGTAAAAAACCACATGTTGCAAAATGATAATTAAGTAATTGATTGTGGGGAAAAGAATTCATTCTACATCAAAGAACTAATTTTACAAAAAAAAGTTGATTATTTATAAAACATTTCCAAATAGTTTGAATAAGTAACTGAAGGCAGAAACCATCCATGCGAAACCATCATATTCAGAAAGCATACAACTGCAATTATCAAGATTTCCAGTCCACTAACAATTCATAGCAAGAACAAATGGCTGGCTTTTGAAGCAACACAACTGCTCATCAAGGACTTCATGAACTTGGCATATTCTTAATTGAGACCCTACAGATGAACAAGAGCAACACCAGAATTCTAACTCTATGAGTTAATTGCACAGAATTGCTAGTTAGTTGGACGAGTCACCAGCTAGTTACTAAACTATCAAAAAGCATGATATTCAGTATCAATCAGCTTATTATCTAAAAAGTTCAAGAATGGAAAACATTGTTTTGAGGTTTAGAGCAAGATCCAGGCACTATATAATCTCAAATGGGCATTGCTTCAAGCACCAGTGACCATGGAAATCACCAACAAGAAAAGAAAATGGACTGGTAAAGGAGCTAAAAGGCCCCAGATAACAGCAAGCAGAGAAGACGAGTCATATGGTTAGTAGGAATTCTAATGAACCATGTACAACTCCTCATTGGTTCCCTTGGATCTTTGACTAGGCATGGGACAAAAGGAAATGGATAGATGGAGGAGACAAAGATCCCAAATCACTGCAAAGTGGAGAAAGAGGACAGTTGGCAGGAATTCCCATTGAACATTTCATGGGCAAGTGAACTTGTAGTTGGCACAGGACAAATATATGTAAGTATGGTGATAAAAGGTACAGGCAAGAAGTGAGGGTTTTAAACATAGGCAAGTGAACATTTCAATATTTTCAAATAACATACACATGATACCACAGGTTTCCTTTACAACTGCCACTTATTTCCTTCTCTATTTATTCATTCATTTTTTTAATTCTATCTTTCTACTTTTAATCTCTATGGTAAGAGGCTACATTGCCTACTGAAATTTCTATTCCATGGGCCACATTGCACTAGAAAATAGATTTTAATTTTCAACAAAACCTAAACCATTTTGAAATCAGCATCTAAAGTTGTATAGGTTTCCTATTTCCAATGGGGTTTTCATGAAGAAAATAAAAATAGACCTGTCAGTTATTCAATATAGTAAAATAGATATCCAAACGTATCCTTCAAACATTTTCTTCCTTTACACACACAGACACACATTATGAAAATAACTGCAAAGAAGGCCACATCTACACGAAAACCTACATAGCATGTAGCCCGAAGACTAAAATTCAAACAAACCATCTTACATTTTGCCAATCTCCAAGAAGGAAATGGAAAGGCACACAATTTAGTGAAATAAATTATCATGTCATTTGCCATTCTCCATTGATATCTTAGGGATACTGGGCTATTTTAGTGGCTGGTGAGTGCTTGTCAGCAACATTTTTGATATGCCCAGTTGTGTTGTAATTTGGGTTCCACACTGTCTTCTGCCTTGCTTTTTCATGAATACAATCACATGTTCTTTGTCAGAACAAAGTTTGGTACCTGGAAAATATAGAAAAGGATAGAAGAACAGAAGTCCTGCTAATCTAGAAATTTCAATCCGGCCAAGTGATTGCTAGTTGTGTTTATGCTGCTACAGACATAAATCAAATGTCCTTCTCAATTTTTATGTCACCTTCCAAGGAAATATTCCAGTAGAGAAGGTCAGCATCAACACAAAAACAGAAGTTTGCAAGCCCTAATACCAAAAGCATGGTGGAATGGAAGAGCCTTATATTGTGAATTAAGCTGTCTAGACACCAATTATGGCACAGCATGAGCATGTTAGTGGCTGTCTCAAAACCTCTGAAAGATGTTCAAACAACACAGTATGGCTGGGGTGAGTACTGAGTGAGGCATGGAAATCTCTGGCCAACAAATGAAAATTCTGAGCTTCACTTATCTGGTGATGCATAGATTGAATGGATGCAAGACCCAACATGTGAAGTGGGAATATTTTGATGACTGCTCTTATGGGAATCCAGGTTTTTGGGATTGATGTTAGTTATTCATGGCCAATGATTCCATGTTATTGGTAAAATGAAACATTTTGTTGGGATCCAGTATTTCAGTTTTGAAGAAGCAGCAGCTCTTCTGCACACTGTCAAGTGCATGGTTTGGGCACAAACTACCAATTATCAATCATTAAGGAATGCTGGATGAGAATCGAGGAACTTTTCATGGATACTTACGGGAATTCGTTCATTTATCAGTAGAGATCCATGTCATATTGTCATATATGCTCAGATTGACAGAAACAATTATGGTTGCTGACATCTTGCAGGGGAAGGTGTCTCCCAGAGAGGCCATCTTCATCAATGATATTGAAATGAATAAGAATGTTCCTTTTGCTTACATCCATGTGCTTTCTTTTGTACTTGTGTCGTACTTGTGTCTTTTCTTCCACTCCAATTATGTTCTATTGTAGGTCTTGAGTTTCCTTCCTATGCGCCATTTCTGTTTGTTTCATTCTTCTCTTTTTATATTAACAACTCTAATTTTAAGAAAAGAAACCCAAGTAAAGGCTCCTATGGCCTGAAAGATTTCACTTGTTTATTCCTAATAAATTTGTTGTTACCCCCCTTCTTTTAGAAATTAACTCATTGTTACCATTAAACAAACAAATAAATAAAACAGCACAGCAACAAAATTTTGTTGCAAAATAAATAATTTTTATTAATGAAAAATTACCAAAAGTATAACTTACTGAAACTTCTTGGAATTCATCCAAATTGGTTGCCACTGTTTCCCACTGACAAGATATGACAGGAGTAGATGGAATCCCCCTTGCCTTTGCCTTTTTTGCTTCTACTTTCCTAATTTCACGGTACAAGCGATGACCAACAATTGGATCATCTTCAAACCTACAATGCAAGACAAAATAGTGTCAAATGGATGCATCATGAGAAAATAAAGCTATGAAAGCCACTGCAGGAAAATTTTTGTTACAGAAAATCACATGTTTGGTGGGCTTGGCAGATACATTCAAGGACAACTAAAACAAAGCTCATAAAAGAAGGCGTTACTAAATTTGATGGTTTGGTTGGATTACCAAAATGAAGTTCCATGAGAATCACCGCCAATTCGTTCTTTACGAAAGACTGAAAGACGTATACCACGTTTGATTGAGTCATCAATATAGCTTCGAATATCTTCTTGCTGCAAAATGGGAAAAGGAAAATATATGTAAAATTTCAGTCTAAATTTCTATGCATGTTTAAGTTAAATGCATCAACTCCATGAAGAACACTTGCCTTTAAAGTACAAAATGACTAGGATCACAGTTCCATGTCGGCACACAGCATTGATTATAGCACAACTGTTTCATAATTTATTCATTTTCAGTGTTTCATAATTAAATGGGTACATTTCCCCTTTTTACAATTTTTAAAAACACTGGATAAACTTAAATCCAGGTATCAGGCATTTGCATTGAAAAATCATTAAAATGATACGACTAGATAAGGTCAAAATCAAAAGAGATATGTTTGTAAAAGAGATCCGGACACTGCAGTTCCTTAATAGTTGACCACACCAAGGAAGCAGTGGCTTTGACAACTATAAGTAGAAGAGGACACAATAAGCTCCTAAATTAAGAAATAAAACCAGCTTAACACAGCAAAAATAAGTTATTTGAATCCAATCAGCAGGAAACCAGATGTCTTTTCTTTAATCGACATTTAAACTGTTTCTTTCTTTTTCTTTTTTCCTTAAGGATTAGCAAGAGATTTCTTTGGAAGTCAGCAGCAGCTGTAAGGTATACAAGTGGATTGCGTATGTTGCCTTCTTCTAGGTAAAGAAATTCAGCATTTTTGGGAACCATCCTGGTTATGCAACAATCATTCTGCAAGAGTACTGGACTTTAAAGATGGAGTTCCAAGTAATTGAAATTCGTGGACTTTTTCAGATGGCACAGTAACAAATCTTTTGGGTAAATTCCAAGAAAAATCATATGCATAAATCAGTCATTTGATTTTGTTAAAAACATCACAAATGACCAAGAGTTATGAGAAAAAAAAAATTTTAAATAGGCCAAAAAATTATCCAGTCAAATATTCTTGTAAACATTTTGGGCAGGTGACAGAGCTGGTGCAGTTGCTACTGTTCCTTTGGCCTGGTTTTCAGAATAGCATACCTTGTCTGCACATTGCTTTGCTTGGTGGCACTGTGGCAGTGAAAATATCCTAGCTATTGACCACCAGCAGTGCAGGAAAAAATTATCATTGATAAGTGTTGTAACCAATTAAAGGATGAGGTATTTGCAATTCATTTACTTATCCATTGTCATTCCTTGTGCTTGGAATTATGAAAAAGAAAAAAGCAAACTAAGGTTCAACAAAATG
Organism: Pouteria campechiana; assembly: GCA_036873735.1. Taxonomy (NCBI): domain Eukaryota; kingdom Viridiplantae; phylum Streptophyta; class Magnoliopsida; order Ericales; family Sapotaceae; genus Pouteria; species Pouteria campechiana. The sequence continues at coordinate 22,673 of JAYJMB010023859.1, forward strand.
TCCACAGTTGGCAAGGTAGGACTAGTTAGTTAAATCATCTCAAAATAAAATAGTTAAAGTACTAAGGGGAAAAAAATCTCTACAGGATATAGGGGCAAGAAAGGTGTAAATCATTTGGTCAAAGAATAAAGATACCTCAACTCTTATATCACACAATGCTTTCAAGATGAGTACACGAGTCCCAGGATCAAGAGCCTTATATGAGTCGACCTCCACCCTGAACAAGTTAACAGTACAAACATATAAGAGCTTTCATATAAAATGCAAGTCAGTACCATCCAAGCAAAGATACTCACCCATGTGATGCAACAATAGGAAGCTCCCCATCTGCGACCTGTGACACAAAATGAACAATCCTTATGCTACCTCAGCCATTCATTAGTTATTACTTCAAAGTTACAAAGAATGCCAGGAATTTCACGAAGGTGATGCAACAATAACATACCCAAATCCACCAGTCTTTTAATTTTCGACAGAGTACTGTCACCCAAGTAGCACGCCCCAGTGCCATGCGAGTTACAGGAGGAATTGCCTGTAAGCACATGAAGCTAGTATTGGTGCACATGAAATGTAGTAGCAAATATTCCAAGCATGCTGTGGACTAGATAAACTCGACATGCCAAAGACCAAAACAAGTGAATTAATACCATTTCTGAACATAACATGTTGTAATCACATCATTAATTGCACCACAAACATTCATCCATTATGTGAATAAACAAGTGATATCCCCATAACATCAAGAAGATACATACGCAGCAGCATCTTCCCAGAACCCTTGTCAGCAGCAGTCATTATGGTGACTGCAAGATCAAATGTGGACTCAAAAAAATAAATAAATAAATAGCAGAGATAATGCAGCAAGCATAAAATGCAATCCTCCCAATTATAGAGATGTGCCGACTTTCAAACATGAATAAAAATATGCCATGCTAGAATAAAAGCCAAACAATGTATTGGTTCTAAAGAAGTTTCAACTGCGAATAAAAACATGCCAAGTTAGAATAAGGGCTGAACAATGCACTAGGTGCAGTTTGGCTTGGTAGAATCCTGTTGTAATTTCTAGAGAAGAAACTGATTCACTGAGTTGGACATTTTCTCCCGTTTTTCAAAGATACTTACTGCAGAAATCGATTTCAATACACATTAATTACCTTGAATCAATAGGCAACAAGCACATAAACAATGAACTCATTGGACCCAATTATAAATACTTTGTGTGATCAAGCACTCATCAATTGGCATTCATCACTCATACTGAAAACCATCTTGTACTGGTACCCTTAGTGGGAATTTCAAAGCCTTTTTTGACACAAATTTTATAAGCTAACTGGTGATAAGGAAACTGAATTGAATATTTGAACTTGAATGATTGCAGAAAAAGAAAGTGCATTTCATGTTCAGACAATTATTCCCACTCAGTCCAAAATACAAAATTCCCAGCTGCAGAGTATAGGAATTCACAATCATCAATTACACATCACTTCCTAACAAAGTAAAGTCGCACCCCTGCACAACTTCATTAGCAGGGGGAAGATTCAAACTTTTAACTGTAAAAGTTTCAAACTTGCACCTGTGATTCAAGCAGAGGTGCAAGAAACACAAACGCAACTACCAAGAAACAGATTCCACAGCCAAACTGAAGCTGCACCAACCTTTAGTATTGGAATGTGTATGTCATCCAGAATGCTGTTGGGCGTGATCAGTGCAGTCTCCAGCTCCTCCGCTGAGAATTCAATTCTGATATTCAAAAGGGGACGGAAAACCTGCACGAAAAGCACAATCACCAGTAAGCAGTGCCAGCAGAAAACGAGCAACACAAGAAGCAATCCAAGCAACGACCGATTACTACCGGCCCGCGCCACTCACATTCAAGAAGTTGAGAAGGGAAGCAAATTCCCACATCGACCGCAGGCTCCAGCGCGGCAGGTCAGAAGGAGTGGGTTCGGTGACGAGCGGCGTCACGATCTTGCTGCATTGCTGGGGCTGCTGCTCGTCCTTGGCCTGACGGCGTTGCTCGACTGAGAGGGGCGGTGCGGCCGGCGCCTGAAGACGGGCCGACGAGCGGGAGGTGCAGGCGCGCGGGAGGCGTGCCGACGGCCGGGAGGGGTCGCGGCGCCAGGGGCCGTCGGATGAGTGAACGGCGGTGGATGCGGCTGCTTCCGGCATGGTCCTTGATCTTGCGGCTGGGATTTCGCGGATGGGTTTATTTAAGGCGAAGATCGGACGCTGGGGATTGCTCCGGAGTCGAGGGAGGTCGGCAGGGAAGAGAGGAGGGCGAGTCTTGGGAAGGAATGCGGAGCGAGAGGGAAGAGGCTAGGACGGGAAGGGCACGATGGAGGAGCGTATACACCCATTGTTTGGTGTATATGAGAGAGAACGAAAGAGAGGGAGGAGGGAAAGTTGGGGCAATACACCGAGTTGTTTTTGTCTGTGCTTTTATATTTTATCGCAGCGAGTTTACGGGGCACATGTGCATCGCGACTAATTCAATGAAAATGTTTCTACATTTGTGGATCACTTATACTGTTTGAGATGGATCTATACTTGGGCTTAATATTCTTAAAATTTTATATCTAAGAAGGAAAAATGTTATATTTGTAGGAATCATCGCATTTATATACTTTAAATAATATGAAAGTTTTAAAAATGTCTGCGTACGGTTGAGATTACTTCATTTCAATCCCATAGCAGCAAAACAGGTCTCTGGTTGTCTACGTTAGCGACTTCATGTGAACGAGTTCTATTTTAAGTTTTCAACTCGGACCGGCCTCCGGGGCTCGACCATGGAAAGAGTTCGTTTTTGCTCTGTCGCGCCGCACAACCTGATGCTCTTACTCTGCCCCTGGAGCCAAGATAATGTGTGATCTGAAGTTTGGGCCGTCCATGTCACTTTAGTATTGTATAAATAAAATTAATTTTTTTAATAAAATATTAATTTATATGAAATATTTAAAGATATCCAATTCAATTTTTGACATAAATGGAAGTATAAGCATAGTAAAGAAAATAATCAAAAATCATAATTTTGAAAAATCGGCTGTGGGAGCATCAGATCATCCAAAGATATTGACGGTTGGGATCATCGGATTATCGTAGAATGTGGAGTGTTGGCCAAACGCGAGTGACAACGAAGAGGAAACAGACAGCCGTGTGGGTAACTGGGTACTTTCTTTCGGAGTCCGAGCGGTCTGGCCGACTTTTTCCTGCCATCCGGCCTCGTATGGGTGTCTGCCAAAGCTCGACAAGAGTGAAATCGTGGCCGTTAATCAAGCAATGCCTTGCGAGGAAAGAAGCATGGACTTTAAAACAGAGCCCTCCAAGGAGGGGCTTCCCACCGTTCCGGGACGTGATTTCCTGGCCCAAGCCAAATGGAAACGATTGAAATGTCCACTTCCAGTTGCACATTCGACCCACCTTCTGGCTTTCAACTGGGCCAAAGAAGCTGAATTTTCTGGGCCTACCAATGACCGGTTGAAAAATGAAAAATAAAAATATTTTTTTTTAAACCCACCCTTGTGATGCCACATTTAGTTATCGTTGAGCACTGGTTTTCACTAGCAAAAGGTATGTGATATTTAAATTTACACCATTAATCCTGACTTTTACTCACCAAAATTTATATTTGCAATCATCACTCCACAACTTTATGTAAAAAAGTCTATTTATTTTATTTTTAATCAATTACTTTCTTCTTTAAATTTCACCTTTTCTTGCTCTCTTTGTTCGTCCAAACAAACACTTGAAGTGTGTTTGAATAGTGAGAAATATAAAGTGAAATGAAAATATAAATATAGAATGTAAATGATGTTAGTAGAATGGACAATGGTATCGGGTATAAACGTGAAATAAATAAAGGGTGAATATAAGTTGTTGGGGATATGTAAAGTATATGCTTTTCCCATCATCAACCGCCTTATATTTTCTATGATCAATGGCATCAGTTTGTTTGAAAAAAAAAATTGTATTTGACTTAATTACTTCTTAGCCTTAATTACTTCTTAGCTGACATTGCTTTATTTACTTAAATACACCCTTAAAGTTGGTGGCTTTCTTAGCACACGTGCAACGCATGTGGGCCGCCAATCACACAAGGTATAAAAAGTTACTGAAGGTGAAGATTTCTAAAGGTAGTTCATTTCTTCAATGGCAGTAGATATGCTGTGCAGTGGTAACACAAAAATCGAAAATCCTGCTCAAAGTGCCAAGCCATAACTCCAACAGTTGACTTGGCTGAATTCTTATATATTCAGTCCTAATTGTCAGCAACCTTCAAAAGCATAAATTGACAGCCAACACAAAAATCAATGGAAACAGCCAATGGACCAGATGAGAATTCCATTGATGAAACGCATACGAGTCTCCATGTCAATTACTCCCTAGCTATAATGATCAGTATCCACTGCACAGGCACTCATTCAAAAGAATTCAAAATCAAGGTATGAAGTGGATGAGTTATCTGAGTCAGTTGCATCCTTGTCATCCACATGCACCGGCACTTCAAAATTCCGATTCATAAAATTCAGGTTAACCGGTTTTGGAATTTCAGGTGGGCTAGTGCTCCGTATAAGCGCCCAGCTGATGTTTTCAAAGAATGGATGCTGTTTGATTTCTGTTGCCCCCCGCTTGTACCCCAATCTCTGCTGTGGATCTTTTACCAGCAAGCCTTTGATCAGATCCTTAGCTGCGAAACTAACGGAAGGTGATTCAGGAAACTTCAATGGCTGACCAACCACATTAAACAGCGTCGCGCGGTTGCCGTTCCCTTTGAATGGTGTCTTCCCATAGAGTAATTCATACAAGAAGATGCCATAGGTCCACCAATCCACTGCACTCCCATGTCCATCTCCTTTGATTATCTCGGGAGCCAAGTACTCGTGGGTTCCAACAAACGACATTGATCGAGCAGTTGTTGGCTCGGCAAGGAGTTCAGGGAATGAGGACATGTGTGTTGGGCTTAGGCATTCACTCTTCATTGTTCTTGCCTTGAAAGAGAAGAGGCGGGGTGTAAAGCATGATGGCTGCAAACAAGAGGGCTCCACGCAGACTGGCAATTTGCATGCTGGCTCAATACAGGACGAGGATGGCATCTCCCCATATGGGTCGGTCCTAAAGACGTTGGATTTTACAAGAGTCGGATTTACATAGCACCTCAGTGATAAATCGAAGTCAGAGAGCATGATGTGGCCATCTTCCCTCACTAGAACATTTTCGGGCTTTAAGTCCCGATATATCACCCCCATCATATGGAGATACTCGAGTGCAAGCAGCACTTCTGAAGCATAGAATCTGCATTCGAAAGGAATATGTTGGCAATGGATGCAGAATTCAGGAAACTACAATGGAATAAATGCACAGATTTCCTCATCAATTGATATCATGAAATCCAGCCGCATATCAAATGATTAAGCCTTCTTTGATACCAAATGTCAGAAGATTCAAGTATTAAAGAACATAATAGACCAAATTCCTTTACATTCTGTCTAAAATCCTAACAGCCAATCAGTTTCTTTTCAATCAATCTTGTGATTATGAATCTCCCACATAGCATTTCCAATTGCACCCAAGAATTAGAAACTAAAGATAAAGTGAATAAAGTTAAAATAAATTGGTTGAAAATGATTTGAAATATGGATAATAATAAAAAAGTAGGATTATTGGGTGATAATACATGTCAAATCAAGCCTTTGTAAAATGAGTTTTGAATTAAAATGGATTCCTTTCCATGGCATCGATCAAGCCCAAAAGGTGTTATTGCAGAACCCAGGAAGTGGCCTCTTATACCAACGCTGGGAGAGCCTTCCCATGGCCATCCTGTCATCATCCCTTACCCGTATGGCTTCTCTGTCTTTCTTTTCTGAAATACTCGTCTTCAAGCAACAAATTTACAAAATAGTCTCTGAAACGTGTACCTCAATATTCCCAAGTTGGAGATCAGCTGACTAGCTAAAGTAGGGTAATAGATAATATCTTGTAAAAAAGAATTATAAAGAAAGTATAGTGGATAGCGTATTTGAGAAGACAGAGGAATGATTTAAAAACAGATAATCTATAGAAAAAATAATTTAAAAGATAGGAAAGATAATTGAAAAGAAAGTGTTACTGGGTGCAATGAATACGCATCAGTGGTTGAATTGAGTTGGAAAGCAAGGTAATCGATGTGTCAGGGTGTGTACTGCATTTATTTAGGTATTCTGAACTTCTGGAGCTCTATGTATCAGAGAGTAATAACGCCATTCTCATGTTTGAAATTCAAAGCCCAGACGGGCAGGTTGCAGAAGTTCGAAACCAAACCCTACTAGCTAGAAAAAAGACAGAAAGAAAAGAAAAGAAGTCCCAAAATCCAAAAGCTCAATAGATCCAGTCAACACACAAACGAGAACAACTGCAAAGCCAAAAATGGTCAAATGCCAATTCCTCCGCTGGGCTTTCCCAACTGCAGAATTTGCACCAAGATACAATCAGGTAAGTTCTGTAAAACAAAACCATTGAAACAAAACAAAAAGCTACTGACCTCGCTGCTTGCTCCGAGAAATGCTTGCCCGGCTGCCTCTGTCGCAGCGTATGAAGATCCCCGCCACTGCAGAACTCCATAACCAAGCAAGAGAACTTCTCCGTCTCAAAATGGGAGTAAAGCGTCGGGAGAAAGGGGTGGTCAAGCAGAGATAGTATCTCCCGTTCCGTCCGCGCCCTCGCCAGCTTCTTCCTCGCCGCCAGAGACTCCTTAACCATCACCTTCATCGCGAAAAAACACCCCGCACCCCAACGCAATTCAGCCAAATACACGCTTCCAATGTCTCCGAAGCCGAGCTTCTTCAGCAACCTGAAGTTGGTCAGCCCCAGCTCGCCGGATTTCGACTTGGCGCGACGAATGACAGCCCACCGGACATCATTGCCTTTGTGGGGTTTGCTGGAACTGCAGAAACCCGCATCCCCAGAACCCGTTTCGTCGCCATCGCAGTAGCTTGAAGCGCTGATGCTGCTGCTGCTTGCGCTTTCTGTTTTCATGCAAGAATCGCTGAGTTTGCTGCTTGTGCTGTTGTTGATGCTGATTGAGCTGCTCTGGCTGTGAGCTGAGTCCATCTTGTTACTTGGGCTGCCTTCGTCGAGGGGCATCTCTCATCTAGAAGGCTGATTTGGACAGCTGAGAGATGGGAATGGGAGATGGCAGGCGGCTGCAAACGAGGTTGGCTGTGTGGAAGAGTTACAGAGAATCTGCGTATATATAGATAGACATCGTTGGTTAAGAACTTCGTAAGGTTGATGTAGTGGGCCCCACATGTGCTTTTGCGTCAGTTGGTCGGATGGATGCGGCATTGATTTTTCAATCATTGACATGTGGCCCACCTGTTGAATCGTCGAAATCTGTCCCATCAACGGCCGGGATCATCGAAAAATTAAGAATGGGCCCACCATGAAATGATGATATAGACACGGCCGTTTGGTAATTGATTTGATCCGACGTTCAGATTGTTCCACGCATCTCCTTTGCTGCGTGATGCATTGTTGGATGGTTGAGATTGAATACCATCGACCATCGTGCTGAGATTTTGAAAGTTAGTTGGGGGCTGTGTACGTTGCCCCTTCAAGCTCGCTATTTTATAATTGTAACCCGTAACTATTTATGTTGTATATTTCATTCAAAAACTAAACATAAATGATTTTATAATAATATAATCACATAAATTTACACGCAAGTAATTGTTTTAGCGACATGATGATATATTTATATTTTTATGATAACATTATCATGGTATCGTTTTAAATGAAAATACTTAATAAATTCTTCCCCAATGTTGATTAACCGCACCCCCCACAGCTCCCCCCCACCCCCGGCACTATAGAAAAAAAAAAATTAAAAAAAAATCGAATGTGATAGCTACAGGTGGATATGCAAAATGGCAAAAACCCAAGGGTAAATCGCAAAAAATGCTAACCTGAGTCGAGCAAAATATGCAGAAATCGAGGAAAATAGCGGGAAGAGAAATTCGTCGCGGTGTAAATGTAATATCTCGTGTTTGTTCCGCTGCAAAATGAAATAAATGCGGTCCAAATTCAAACGTGCTATAAAACCTGACAACATTTTTGGTTCCTGTTTCACTCGAAGCTAGACCACGATTTTAACGGTCACGATTCACGTTTAACATGCCACGTGTGCACTTCAGCCGGAGCATGTCCAGTGAACGGTGGACCGTCGACTCTGATAGGAAATTTTCGCCGCTTATGATGCAGTCCGTTAAGTGACAGAGCGGGTCTCAGTTTGATGTGGCATAGCAAGCCAGAGTATTAAAAAACTCATCACATTTCAAAATTCAAACGGATGGGCAGGGCATGGATAGACCCGATTAGCAAGGACCTTTCATTTGTTCTTGGAGTGCGGCGTCCTATAAGAAAATGAATGTAATCCCAGGACTACTGAAAGAAAATTACACTCCTCATCTGGGCATGTGGGCCAGTCTTCTACGAGTTACGATTTCGGAATTGAGGGAAAATTGATGATTTTCATCCAAATAGACACGTTTGTAGGTCACGAACAGTCTCGATCATCCCCACCAGAACTTCAAATAGCAGAATACGTATACATGATTTTGTGTTCCTCTGACTACCAGAAGGAGCATAGAAATAAGCTGGACATCGGGGGAAGGGACTGAGGGAGGAGAGACAAGGTTTCAGAGGTCCGACGCACGGTGCGCGAGTTGAATATATAGGAAATCGCGTTTTACTGACCCAGAGGATGGAGGCTGCGATATGGTCTCTGGCAGCACATCCACCGTACACGTGGCATACATGTATTAGCCATAATCGTCCATCTCGTAGGATGTATTGCCGCTCGTCGATGCCCCAAAAAAATTCGAACTTGGGGAAAAAGCGCTAGTCTTCCAATAGAAATTGGCGGTCTAGATGGTTAACATTGTTTCAGCGGCGAGGCTTCAAGACTTCATCTAAAGAAGTGGTCCCGAGAAATTGAATGTGGTGGATTGAACAAAAATTTCTGCAGACATTCCTATCAAATGGATGATGAAATGGACGGTTAAAAATGTGGACATCGGTCCAAAATTCCCGAGTTGTTATGAAAATCGGATATGCGCGATGCTTTTTCATATTCTGTGATTAGCAGGTCCCATCACGCTTGCGTGGCACATTGAACAGAAAATATGCCATGTTACGTACACGCGATGGTTTGCTAGGAGGGTGTCAGCTGATGCACAGTCAGCAAGCTGTACAGCCATCGGCAAAATTCGAATAATTTTATTTTATTTTGTCCTGAATTTAATATCTTGGTATAATAGTAAAAAAAAAAATCGATCACAGATATTATATACTGGATAATATGTAAAATATCATTTTTTTAAATAATATCTAGCCTGTATTAAGAATTTTTTTGTGATTTTTTATTCAAATATCAAAATAAACAAGAAGATGATTTAATGCTGCCAGTGGGACCCGGACATTGGTGCTGCGCTCATGTTTTGTGCTTATCATGATGTTTTGATTAAATTCTAGCTAATTATTGTATTTTTATTCATATATTTAATTATAACCTTAAATTTTATCTGCTTTAAATGATACGTCCAAAGAAAAATGTATAGATATTCAGAAATCTTAGCGTGTGTTAATGAGTGCATCCCATACCAAAGGCACGAGATTGAAAGCAAAAGAAATTGGAGGGCGTATCAGTGTTTAGAAAAATCGCTCGACGGGTTAAATTGGGAGCTGGCTAGGGCACCGGTTTGAGTGAGGTCTATATTTATATTAATTTAAATATACTTATTTAAAAATTATACTTATCAATTAGTGAAAACGTTGATAACTAATTATAATTATTTATTATAATTATATTTTGTTGATATGACAAATTCAATACGGTCAGCTCAAGTCAGCTTGTCACGGTAAGCACGCGGCAATTACTAGGGCATGGCGTGGTAGCCTGCCTGGCTTTTAGGCTCGACTCTTCGAATCGGGATTCGTTCTATTTCTACTCCACAAAACGCACGGTCGAGAGGGACGTGCCGATGGACTTCATACGCGGGAGCCAGCAACAACATAAGCTCGCATGGCATGCCCAAGCTTAAATATTTTCGGGTGCGCACGGATTTGACCATGTTTTCTAGCTCCGGGTATCAAAAAGAAAATGTAGATAAAAAACTAGTATGATTAATGTACATGATAACTGTGAAAAAAAGCAAAATAATAAATGAAAATATCAAATTTTAAAAGTATATATAGGTAATAATAAAAATTAATGGTAATTAAAAAATACAAAAAGGGTGTTAGCCCCACTTAGAATAGAGAGGAAGATAATATATAAAGGATGTAAAAAGAAAGCCTAGACTCTTTGTGCTCTTCATTTTATACTTTTTTATATCTAATGCATTAAGAAAGAATTATACTAGTAATGTATCATCTTCTATACTTATTTTAAAACTTATATGATATCTTAACGACTGTAATAATTCTATATACTTTCATCATTTTTTATATTTTTAATGACCTCTTCTTGTTTTTCATCCAAAAGCCTGAATTACTGATTTTATCCTTATTATATATTTTTAATGCATTTAATCCAAATAGACCTTAAGATACACCATTATGCCTTTTTTTTTTCTAACAATTAAAACAACCGTAGCTAACCGTATAAACGCAGAAATGTGTTCAGCATCTTTTCATGCATTAATTTAGATTTTCTATGGTAGTTACGAAAAATTCCGTTGGATAAAATCTTAAACCTCACTCGCTTGCAATGTAGTGGTTATTCGTGAATATTATTAGTGATAAACTGTAGGCCATCTATGGTACGTCTGACCGGATGGACGGTCCAGATCGATACATCATCCTACCACGTGTATGGTCATAGATTTCACTGCATCTTCCCACCCACCCGAAGCAGGAAAGAGCATGCGCCGGACTGAAAAGTCGTTATATAATGAGCAGTGGCGGTCCGCAGGAGACTGAGAGTGATCGGACGGCTGAGAATGTGTGTCATATCTCACACGCACACACCTTTTGATGAAGTTCAAAATCTACTTTGCAGTAGCCTTGCTTTGTTAGTAAATTCCAAAAGGCCGCAGTCCTTTTCTTCTGTCTTTCGTCTTTTTTGACCCGATGCCCGAACAAATGCTGCTCAAGAGAATTCAAGTCATTGGACACGCCCTCATACGTGGCACTAGGGTTGTAACTGGGTAGGGTACCCGCGAACCCACCAGAAGACCTCTTTTTTTTGCATGTTAGGTTTCACCTTTGGGCAGTTGGTTTCACCTTCTTGACCCATATTCATTTGTAGGTAGGTTAGATTCAAGGCATGGGTATTCAAACAAAACCATACAAACCACACCAACCTACATGAATTATTAAAAAAAAATACTAAAAAATTTAACAAGTTGACACAATTTGACTTATTTAAGTATTAAAATGTATATTTCACATAATTAAATGATACATGCATTTATACTTTAAAGTTTAAAGATTACTCAATGGATTCTGCTTTTATCCTTTAATAAATTACTAATTATTTTTACCTTAGTATTTATGATGGGTGCAATAAATAAATATAATTAAAATATCTTGTAGATATGAGGTAAGCAAGCAAAGGTTTGAAGTTCAAACTTTCATATTCCTTGTTAATAATTTTTGATAAAGTTAGTTCACAAATTTTGATTTAATTTTATTTTGTATTTTATGATAATTTTTTTATTTTGAAAGAATGTTCTTTATTCATACTTAGATTATATATAACTAGGATTATGCAATTAGTTGATAATTTAATCAAACTTAATTTTCAAAAAAACAATTTTGACCAGAAACTAAGCCAACCTAATTTTTTAAAAAATAGGGTAGGTTCATTCTCAAATTGAATCGGCCTAAATATAAGTCAAGATAGGATTTTTACAAATAGGCCTAGAGTATAGTTAACTAAGAATTGTCCCAAATAAGACCGAGATGCACCCCTACATGGTACAAAGTGGGAGAATCTAGCAACTGCTGACAAGGGGAGGCAAGGAAAGAGAAGTTTTAGCTTTAATGCTTCAAACAACTCTATTTTTTAATCATTATTTATTTTCTATTAAAAATATATATTTAATTTGTATTCATTCCATGG